>PVJC01022821.1:0-26978 GCA_004026665.1 Murina feae
GTTCCCTGGACTAGGATTGCTTAGCTCCTTGTAAATGCTGACTAATGTATATAGTTTGTAACAGGGAGACATGGAGAGGGTGGTCAAATGAATCAGTAAGGGGAAGAAGAGGGTGGGCTGTGGTGGTCAAAGAAGGCTCCCTGGACACAGCGAGCTCTGAGGTTGAATAGGAGTCACAGAAACAGGGAGCAGAGGCAGGCGGTGTTCTGGACTGAATGTCTGCATTTCCCTACATCCATCTGTTGAAATTCTAACCCTCAGTGTGGTGGTATTAGGGGGTGGGGCCTCTGTGGGTGGTTAGGTCAGAGGATAGAAAGCTCTGAGTGGGATTAGTGCCCTCACAGAAGAGACCCAGAGAGCGCTCATCCTCTCCTCCAGCTGGGCACAATGAGAAAGTGGCCATCTGCCACTTTTTTTCACTTAGCATAATACCCTCTAGGTCTACCCAGGCGGTCACAAATGGCAAAGGGCGACCTATTATATTCTTGTACCACATCTTCTTTATCCATTCTTCTATCGGTGGGCACTTCCATATACTGCCTATTGTACGTAATGCTTCAGTGAACATAGGGGGCTTCTAGTGTTTCAGATTACTGGTTTGTCTCCTACTAATAAGTACTCAGAAGCAGAATTTCTGGGTCATGTGGTAGTTTTTAGTTTTTCTGAGGAACCTCCACACTGTTTCTCATAGTGGCTGCACCAATCTGCATGTTCCCCAACAGGGCACAAAGGTTCCCTTTCCTCTACATCCTCGCCAACACGTGTTGGTGGATTTACTGATGATAACCATTCTGACAGATGTGAGGTGATTCTCATTGCCGGGGTTCTTGTCCCAGCATCAAAAAGGGTTCAGGAATCTGGAAAAGGCTGTGCCTAGATGACATAGGAATCCAGAGACTAAGAAAGAGTCCGGAAACGAGATATAATTTTGAAGGCATTGGGGGTCAGAGGAGTTTAGCTAAAGGAGCTAAGATCCGAGATCTTTGGAAGCGGGCATTTTCCCGCCACTGTGTGGTAGCGTTCGAAACACTTTCCTTTGTGCAGGGGTACATTACAAAACTTGCACATGTACCGCGTTTCACTGAGTAGTTTATGAGCGGCACACACACGACAACGACGTAAAACATTTTTATTTTTGCCGGTTCCAAGGTATGTTTCCTCATGTCCATTGACAGTCTCCCGGGTGGATCCGATTTTACTCGTTTCCTGCAAAAAAAGTCTGAGGCCTTAGGTTCTCCCCGTTCTCAGGACCCCATGCTTTTTATTAACACAACTTGTCCTGAGGCAAGGTAGAGATAGACACTTCAAAGGGTATCCAGAAACATTGTCAGAATGGGGGAATTAGCCTACGGCTATTCAGGTGTTTGGCCAATAGGAGGCAATAACATGTAGATTAAGATGCCCTTTAGCTGTCTGGCAGCCACAATCAGTTTCCTATTCAGGTCTGGGGAAATGCCTTTAGCCATTACCAACAGGTTGACTACATGTGTGACTCAACCCTGTGGAGTCCCCAAGTTTCATCAACCTTTTGATGAAACTCTTGAAATTATGACATGCTGGAATTGGTTCCGGCATTTCATTGTGATTTTAATTTTCATTTCCATGATGATTGGTGATGTCAAGCATCTTTTCATATGTCTGTTGGCCATCTGTGTGTCCTCTTTGGAGAAGTATCTATTCAGGTCATCCACCCATTTTTAAATTGGATTGTTTTTTGGAGTGAAGTTTTGTTTGTTTTTGGTGTTGAGTTGTATGAGTTTCTTATAAATGTTATATATAACCCCTTATCAGATGTATCATTGGCAAATATCTTCTTCCATTCAATAGGTTGTCTTTCCATTTTGTTAATTATTCCTTTTGCTATGCAAAAACATTTTAGTTTGATGTAGTCCCATTTATTTTTTTGTTGTTGTTTCCCTTGCCCAAGGAGACATTCACAAAAATATTACTAAGAGTGATGTCAAAGACTCAAAGGTTTTGAGTCTCACATTTAAGTCTTTAATCCATTTTAAGCTTATTCTTGTATATAATGTACTAAAATGGTCATTACATTTCTTTGCATGTATCTGTCCAGTTTTCCCAGCACCATTTATTCAAGAGAATGTCTTTACCCCATTGTATTTTCTTGCATCCTTTCTCATAGATTAATTGACCATATTGGTGTGGGTTTATTTCTGGGGTCTCTGTTCTGTTCCATGCATCTATATGTGTGTTTTTTTATGCCAGTACCATGCTGTTTTGATTACTGTAGCCTTGTAGTATAGTTTGATGCCAAGTAATGTGATTCCTCTAACATTGTTCTTTTTTTCTCAAGATTGCTTTGGCTCTTTGCAATGAAGTTGGTACATTTTCAAATGATTGAACAAAAAATCAAAAGAATACTGGTTTGTGACATGAAAATTAGATGAAATTTAAATTTCTGTGTCCATAAATAGAGCCTTATTGAAATACACACTCATCTGTGTACATATTGTCTGTGCTGCTTACAAAGGCAAAGTTGTTGTTGCAACAAGGACCAAATGACCCCCAAAGCCTAAAAAAAAATTACTGTCTGGCTTTTTACCACAGAAGTTTGCTGACCTCTGATCTATCCAGAGCTTATTGATCCTAAGGTTCAGCATCTTCTTAAGCCTTACCTGGTCACCCCAGCCCAGAACATCTAGTCATTTTTCTACCCCAGGAATTTTTGGTCCTTTTTTTCTGTCTAAAAAAAAAAAGTTTTTGACTCATTATTTTTAATCTTTGAATGATTATTGAAGAGGCTATATTTATGAAGTATAATGTATGTATTTTGAAAATAGTTATACAAAATTCAAAGACCAATGTAATCTCTTCTAGCTTATTCATGCTCATTCTCCATGATGTTGTCTATGCACTGTGTTGCTACAGTGTTCACTGCTGACAATTATTTGCAGAATTAAGGAGGACTGCATGAAAAGCAAATAGCAAAGGTTCAGCAATGAGGCACTACTGTTTCCCAATTCAGAACCCTCTGAGTGTGATATGATCTGAGTTCCCAGTCTCCAGCCCATGTATAGAGACAATGTCATTGGGCCCATGGTAGTACCGTAGCCACTAATTAAATCTTAAACTTCTCTCTCTCTGTCCTCAGCTGGATGGAGGCCAGCATTATCCATCCGTGGGAGTTCTTACTCTCTGTGGGAAAATCGTTGGCCATTTCTCTCACTGGGCAAAATTGTTGGATGTGTCTTCTGTATAGTAAAAATCACTGGCTGCATCTCAATTGCCGAGCCTTTTCTCTCCAGGGGCAAAACTGTTGCCGGCACATCTCTGAAGGAGAATTGCCATCTGCCTCACTCTGTGGGAACATTGCCAGTTGTGTCCCCATGATGGAGAAACAGCCGACCATGTCTCCAAACAAAAAAGCACCCCCCTTCTCCAAATTGGAAGTGAGCACTTTAAAACCCTGTGCATGGTTCCTTTTTCATCAGGAACAAATCTTCCCCTCCCCCAGTCTCATTTCCTGTACTCTCCCTCTCATCTGCCTGAGTCATCAAAGGCAGAGTGGTGGTGACATTATTCAGCACCAAATGAAAGACACTTGGACCAAGAAAGGTGAATTTCAAGTGGCAGTCCAGAGACAATCTATTGTGTGTCTGTGCCACAGCCCAGTTTGGAGACCTAGAAATCGATTTACAACTGGTAGCTCTTAAGATCTGGCCCCACCTCGGGCTCTGGGACTTGTTTCACACCAAGTTTGCCTTACACACACACACACACACACACACACACACACACCCCCCCCCCCCCCCCCCCCCCCCCCCCCCCCCCCCCCCCCCCCCCCCCCCGTGCATGGCTGCTGCCTGCCCTGTTATTCTGGGTGCAGGCACAATGCTAAGTGCTTGGTATGAAAGAGCTCATCTGTCCCACCACCACCCAAAAGGTAAGGAAAATGAATCTTGGAAGGAGTCAAGTCACACACCCAAGGCTTCACAGCTCATAAGCAACAAAGTCAGAGTTCAACCAAGCGTGCTAAGCTTAGAGCCGCCTGTCCTCTTAGCCACTGTACCTTAGGCTGTGGAGTGTGAGGAGGCTGTGGGGATCAGCTGTATAGCCTTGAGTCCCCTCCTGACTCTTCATTGTAGGCATGAGTTTCTGTGCAGTGTCCAGTGTGAGGTCGAGAAGGGAGCCTCCCCCAGAAACAGCTTCCCTAAGGTTTCCCTCCATCCTTTCCTCTCCCATCCACAACCCACCGACAGGCACACTGCATGTTTCCTGTTTCCCTCCCCCCCTTCTCCCCTCCTTCCCCCTCCTCCCTCCCCGCGCCATTATAACGAATGTAGTTTTAGCTTTAGGTTTCTCTAGAGTCAGCAGTTTTCTTCCTGACACTTCCTTTCTCTTGTTTGTGATTTCCACTCTTTCCCAGGATTCTGGGACCGTATTCAGTCTATCAGTCACCTAAGCTCTCTCAGGTGCATAGCCCACACCAGCACCCCAAAGGATAACATCAAACACGATGTACTTTCAGTTCTGTATAGATTTGCACATGTTATAACACAACACACTGTCTGCTCCGGACACTTGCTGCAGTATTCCCCATCATCCTTGGTTTTGCTTTCTATGATTTCGGTTACCCACACTCAACTACAGTCCTAAAATAGTAAATGGAAAATTCCAGAAATTAACAATTCGTAAGTTTTCAATTGTGCACCATTCTGAGTAGCGTGATGAAATTTTGTGCTCACCCACCCCGTCCAGGATGTGAATCATCCTTTTGTCGAGATTATCCATGCTGTATGTACAGTGTAATATATTTTAAGAGCAAGACCATATTCACATAACTCTAACTGCAGAATGTTGTCCTATTTCATTATTGTTGTTAATCTCTGACTTTACTGTAGTTATGTATGGAGAGGGAAAACCATAGTATATACAGGGTTTGGTACTACTCATGCTTTCAGGCATCCACTGGGGTCTGGGAACAAATCCCTGCGATAAGCGGGGGGAGGGGCTACTGTAGCCTGTGGGATTTCAAAGGATGTATCAGTTGCTTTTGACTAGAACATTGTAACCCCAAGTGTGTTCTAAGCAACAATATACTAGAGAAACAATGGGCTGCAGGTGATTTTCCCCAAAAAATGGAATAGTGGGGAGGGAGAAGCTGTGACCCAGTAAGTCTTGAAAGCAGAATTAAAGCCAGGGGCAGCCATTCCCCCTGGGGAACATCTGGCAATGTCTGGGGCCACTTTGGGTTATCACAAGTGCGGACTGAGGATTTATTGGGTAGATGCCAGGGATATTGCTAAACACCCTCTAACGCCCCCAACAGCAAAGAATTACTTGGCCCAAAATTCAACAGTGCATAGGTTGGAAACCTGGAGTAAAGAATGTTGTTACCTGTGGGACTTCTCAGCACCTTTAATAAGCAGACTGCATTCTTAACCAAGTTCATTGGCCTCAGAACCTGGAACGCCCACCCGGCATATCACGCGTGCTGCTGACGTCACTTAGGGGAGGCTACCCTACAGTAGCAGGGATCAGTACAGGAAACTTGAAAGACAAGACTAGTGGAATTTCACAGATGTTAGCATCTAAGAGCTGGGAGGGATCTGGTTGGCAATCCTGCCTCTTTCACATTACGGACAAGGAAACAGGCCCAGGGGGTTGCCAGTTGCCCATTCTAATGAAAGGCAGTAGGACAGAAGTTAAAAGTCCAGAGGTTAACAGCCTAAGAAGCAGACCAAGTTCAAATCCTGGCTTTGCCTCTCACTAGCTATGAAACCTCTGCGCCTGAGTTGACAGATTTGTGGAAAAGGGAAATCATAATATCGATGATTATTGAATGAGTTACTACATGAAAGGCACATAGCATAAGTGCTCAACAAATAGATAATATTGTTAAGAGTGGCTAATTTATGTCCAGCCTGGATTCCAACCCAGCATCCTTGACTCCCAGTCTGATGTTCTTTCCAGTATCCCATGGTGGGTGCAGAAGGCGGAGAGGAGAAGCTGAGGCACGAAAGTGGGAGAGCACAAGGTCTATCTAGAACATGAGGGAGCCAGTTTAATGAGATGGTTTGAACAGAGAGACGATATAGACAAAGCAAGGAAGGCCTGGTTGTGGGTGGCAGTGTCAGACAGACAGATGGCCCCTCTACTACTCTTTAACTGTGCTCCTGGGCCAGTTACCCTCTTCTGGTCTATCTCATCTATAATAAGGACAGTAAGCATACCTTCCTCATAAGCTTGAGCATTAAATGGGATAATTAATGTATGCAAAGTATGAGGACCAAGAAATGAGGCAGATGTCATTGTTTCTATGACTGTTGTTAATTGGGGTCTCCAAGATTGTGCTCCCTTGTGGTGAATCTGACACCAGTTTTGATTTGTCTCAAGATCTATCGCTCAAGCAGTAGATGCTTTTGTACCACACGTTCAGTAACTTGCATGGAACACACAGTGATGTTCCATTTGCATTCCTCTTGCTGCCCCCTGCCCCCCAGCAGCTTTATTCCTCTCTGTTAATGCAGTAAAATCTCACTTACTCACATCTATAATGAAATGTGTAGAACTGGATCTGTCTTGTTCCTTGCAAACTTGGCATTTAGTACAGAGCTTGGCATGCATCCACCCAACAAATACTTTTTATTTGTAAGTTCTAGGTAGTGTACTAAGTGTGGTGCATGTGTGTGCATGCACATAAAATACACTGAAATAACCCACAAATGATTGCTCAGCCTGAATTAGTAAAAACCCTGAATTACAGATGACTTCCTATGGGAGGTATTTTTCCCATACTTCTCAAGGGCCTAACCAGAGACAAATTTGAGCTGAATAAAACATTGCTGAGACAGGTTCTCTTCAGGGCCTGTTTAATTACTAGATAGGTATTATTTTCACTTAAAAGTAAAATGGTTGTCCATATTTATTTATTAAACGTACACTTAGTAGCCAGATTATTATGACCACCTGACGTTTGTAGGAAAATTAGCTATAATTTCGAGCTGAAGTTGCTAGAGGGCCAGATCATTATAAATGTCTGAATAGCAAAACACACCTAAGTATCATTGCTGATCAAGTTCATCCTATCATGTTGATGGCTTCTTCCAACAAGACAATGCGCCATGCCACAGTGCTTGTATTGTGCAGGAGTGGTTTCAAGAACATGAGGGAGCCCTGACCGGTTTGGCTCAAAGGAAAGAGCGTCAGCCTGCGGACTGAGGGGTCCCAGGTTCGATTTCGGTCAAGGGCATGTGCCTTGGTTGCGGGCGCATCCCCAGTGGGAGGTGTGCAGGAGGCAGCTGATCAATGTTTCTAGCTCTCTATCCCTCTCCCTTCTTCTCTGTAAAACATCAAACATCAATAAAATATATTTTTTAAAAAAAAGAACCTGAGGGAGACTTTACCTTGCTTACGTGGCCCCCACAATCACCAGATCTCAATCCAGTTGAGCATTTGTGGGATGAAGTTAAAAGAGCCATCAGGCAGCTGGTTCCACAACCATCAAATCTCACAGAACTGGACAGTGCTATTCATCAGGCATGGTGTCAGATTCCTCGCATCACCTTCAACATCTCGTGGAGTCAATGCCAAGAAGAATTGCTGCAGTATTGAAGGAAAAAGGTGGCCCAATGAAGTACTGATGGGTGGTCATAATAATCTGGCCACTCAGTGTATATTTACAAGCACCTCCTATGTTCCAGGGAATATAGCAGAACAAAAGAGACCCAAAAACAAACAAATAATAAAAACCTGCCCTTGTGCCAAGCTTGCATCCTATTAGGGGAAACAACTAAGTGAAATAAATGTCCATGTACATAAACTGAGGCAGAGGGACAGAGAGAGGAAAGGTTGCCTCACTGCTTGCCACAGGGATTAGAGCTGGGAAGTGAGAGAGGGCCTGGAGCTGGGCTTCTCCTATGGTAAGGTCTTAACAGGGCATGCAAAGTCCTGGGGTTCCCACGTCATGCTTGTCACTGGTGTTGTATGGCTCAAACTGTGAGTGCTTGGAGTAGAAACCATGCTCTTTGGGTATTTAAATGGACTTTGTATAAAAGCAGAAGTGTAAATCTAGACATTAGGAGTTGTTCCACTTTACAGTTCCATTGTTCTACATAAATTCTAACCTGGAACTGTCTTCTAGCTCCTAAAATAAGGTGTAATTGATGATACCAGGCAGATTTCCATCATGATTAAGAACAAAGAGTTTGAAGTCAGACCTTGATTCAAAAGGCAGATCTAGCTGTGTATCCTTGGGCAGGTTACAAAACCTCTCTGTGCCTTAGTTTTCCATATCTATAAAATAAGGAATCACCAATCCTACTTCATAGTATTGTTATAAGGATTAAATGAGATAAAGCATGTAAAATGCAGGGCCTAGAATATACTAAGCTTCCCATAGACAGTAATTATTAGCACTATTAAATGTTACCGAATGGATGAACAGAATTCATGGATGAACAGATAGGCGTGGATGTGTCATGAACTGCGAAGTGTTGTGGTGCTGTGTTACCTATATCCTGTCCTCTGTCCCATGTACATAATTAGTAATGGGCTGATTAAAGAATTGTCTTTTATTTCACCTCCATATTCTGGGGATATCATTTTGAGGCTTTCTAATGTTGCTACATTGAGCCCTAATATGCCAGGTGTTTGGAGAACAGATTCCTTATAAACAGTTCACAGTCCCAAATTCTCAAGATTCCCAGTGAATGAAATATGTATGATTGGCCAATGCAGAAGAGTGCAAGCTAATGGTGATAAAAATATCAGCTGACAGTTATTGAAAACCTGCCTTGTGCCAAGCCTATGTGTCAGGCCACATACAACTCCTTTCTGCAGCTGGGAAAACTGAAGCTCAGGGTAGTAAAGAAAAAGTCAACCACTGGTAAGTTACAGAGGCAGGAACGGACTCCAGAGCAGCTTAAACGCTTCCCACCTACTGCCTCAAGCTGTGCCTTCACTATATGAGGTGACCAAGCCTCCCACTCCCCTCTGTTAAGATATGTGTGTGTCGCCCTGCCCGGATTGGCTCAGTGGATAGGGCATCGGCCTGTGAACTGAAGGGTCCCAGGTTCGATTCTGGTCAAGGGCATGTACCTTGGTTGCGGGCACATCCCCAGTGGGGAGTGTGCAGGAGGCAGCTGATTGATGTTTCTTGCTCATTGATGTTTTCAGCTCTCTATCCCTCTCCCTTCCTCTCTGTAAAAAATAAATAAAATATATATATATATATATATATATATATATATATATATATATATATTTTTTTTTTTTTTTTTAATCTGAAATGGTTCTGTGAAAAGTATTTTTGGTTCGGCTGGTGGGATTGATTTAGCAAGGTTTGAAAGAGAGCTCGATAGTCTTAGGTTTTCTATCTGGAATTTGATGGTACTGTGAGTGCATTGAGTAGGCAGGAAAGTGGGAGTTTTGGAGGGCAAGTTAACTCAGTAACCTACAGGCTGCTGTTTGTATCACAATTTTAGGCTGAACCAAACACTTATTAAGTAGCCCATACTCAGTCGCCATTGTTGGGGGTCCAAAATAATTAAATATTGGCAAAGATGTGTAGCTTGACATCATACATGCTAAGCACTCAGAAGGCAAAGAATTCATTAATTTAGCTGTCCTTGGTTCCACTCAAGCAACAAATATTTATTGAACAATTGTGAGTAAAACTCTCAGTACAAAAACAAGAAAAACCAAAATCCTGCCTTGAAGTTCACATCCTAGTTGTGGTAAGATAAACCTGTGGATTATTAAATAATAAGGTGAGAGTCCCTGAGCACATGCTGGATGAATGAGCCAGACCAAGAATGATGGGGCTTCAGAGAAAGATCATTTGGGGCTAAAGTAATATGTAAAAGATGGGGCATTTGAATCAGTGAGGAAGGAATGATCAAGCAGAGCTTAGAAATGGGATAACAGGATCTATTGTGTACATTCGATTTGAACCAGAGAAGTTCAAAATCAAGGTAAAAGACAAGGTAATGCAGCTTATGACAGGCTCAGTATCAAACTGTAGAGCTGTTTTTTATTCCTGTGGAATAAAAAGTGGAAATTAGCTGAAGCAATAAAGACATGGTAAGTGCCTCGCTGGGTATCGGCGCAAACAACATACAGGGTGGGGCAAAAGTAGGCCTCAGTTTATTCTTGTTTTTTTGTGTAGTTTTTTTTTTTTTTTAATCTCACCCCAGGACATGCTTGGAGAGAGAGAAACATTGATCCCTTGCCTTCCATACGTGCCCTGACCCAAACCCACAACTTCTCAGTGCACAGGATAATGCTCAACCAGCTGAGCCACTCCAGGCAGGATATTCTTATGTATTTATTTAGTATCGTATTTATCAGACAAACAACTGTAAACCTACTTTTGCCCCATCCTGTATGCAATGGACATTGTAGGCATAGTTTACTAACTTGCCCAAGGTCACACTCTAGTAAATGACAGCAAAGACCCGTTATTAAGCACCACAATCCAGAAAATATAAAAAACATACAAAAACTTGCACATGAATGTTCATAATAGCTAAATGTCCATAAATGAATGAACTGGTAAAGAGAATGTGGTATGTCCATACAATGGAATATTATTCAGCTGTTAATAGGAATGAAGTACTGATACATACTATAGCCTGGCTGCACCTTGAAAACATGATGCTAAATAAAATAAATCAGACACAAAGGACCACATATTCTATGATTCCATTTATAGGTAATTTCATAGAACCAGGAAAATAGATTAGTGGTGGCCTATGGCTATAGGAGTAACTGCTAATGGATATAGAGGTTTTTTTTGAGGGGGTAAAGGAAAATGTTTTAAATTTACATTGGGGTGATGGTTTCATGATTATGTGATTATACAGAAAACGACTGAACTGTAATCTTTAAATGAGTAAATTTTATGGTATACAAATTATATCTTGATAAGGCAGTAAAGTTTTTTTATTTAATTTAAGATCTAAAATCACTCCATGTTTTGGTATGTACAGTGGCACCAGAAACAAGGGGGAATGTGAAACAGCTGCATAGACCTGGAGCTCGGAAATGGTCAAAGCCAGATCAGTGGATGGGACAGGCCCCGTGCCAGTCCTCCCATCAGAAGGAAAAGACAGAAACCAGTGACAGCTTTTTCTGCTGCCAAGGAGCTGTTATCAGCGGACTAACGTGTTGATAAGAATGTGCTGAATTTGTCTTCTTTTTTGTTCTGCAGTTTTTGAGGAGCCAGAAGATCCAAGCAACCGGTCGTTTTTCTCTGAAATTATCTCTTCAATTTCGGATGTGAAGTTCAGCCACAGTGGGAGGTACATCATGACCAGGGACTATCTGACCGTTAAAGTCTGGGATCTCAACATGGAAAACCGCCCCATCGAGACTTACCAGGTACAGACCACCCTCTACCCATGCGTGTATCGCACACTTCCATTGTCAGCTTCCAAGTCAGCCTCTGCCCACAAAGGCTTATCACAACACAGAAAAATTAAAATGGTATATCCTGTGGGAACCACAGGATTTAAGAGGAGGTGCATATGAAGGGGCTAGAACTAAGTCCTTATTTACTGAGCATTTACTGTGTGGTGGATACCATGGATTCAGATGTGGTCCTGCTCTCCTGACAGTCTGGTGGAGAAGTGAGATGACAAGCAGGGGATTGAGTGTACGGTGATGATACTGAGGGCCACCTGGGGAGATAGGCTTTCCTAAAAAAGTGACCCTTCATCTGAGTCTTGACTCCATGAACTAGCCAGAAAAATTGTGTCCTCAGAATGGGGTGTTGAAAGTCCTGGAATCAAGAGAAACACGGTGTGTTCAGAAAGGAACGCTCTGCATCTGTAATATGGAACACATGGGGCAGAAAGAGCTTGGAGAAGTAGGCTCTGGTAAGGTAGATTAGGTTGTTTTGTCTTTAGTCTGAGTACAATGGAGAGCCATTAAAAAGTTTTACACAGGGAATGCCATTGTGAATTTTGTTTTTACCATGTGTTTCATAGTGCAACTTGCCCAACAGATTGAAGGAATTTAGGGAGGAGGCAATGGTGGCATGCAGGTGGAGAAGGCAGGAGGATGGAGAGTCTGTGAGGTTTGCTAACTGACTGGGTGTGGAGGGAAGAGGACTCAGGAAGAGTATATAGAGGTTTGTAGACTTACTGACAAAAGGAGACAGAATTGTTTAGAATGGTTGGCTATTGTTGTTTTTTTAAAAGGAAGACTAGACTTTGAGATAGAAAGGATTTGCAGAAGCTAACTCCAGACAAGAGTACAATGGAAGCAAAGGTCAAGAGGCAGGAATAAACTAGTCTTAAACTAGAGGCCCGATGCACAAAAATGTGTGCACTCAGCGGGGGTGGGGGGGTCCCTCAGCCACCCTGTGCCCTCTCACAGTCTGGGACCCCTCAGGGGATGTCCACCTGCTAGCTTAGGCCCACTCCCTGGGGGATCAGGCCTAAGCTGGCAATCAGACATCCCTCGGGGGATGTCCACTTGCCAGTGGGGAGCAGGCCTAAGCTGCAGTTGGACATCCTTAGTGCTGCTGAGGAGGCAGGAGAGGCTGTGCTGGCATCTGTCAGCCTGGCTTGTGGCTGAGCAGAGCTCCCCTTGTGGGAGCACACTGACCACCAGGGGGCAGCTCCTGCATTGAGCATCTGCCCCCCTGGTGGTCAGTGTGTGTCATAGAGACCAGTCATTCTACTGTTGGGGTCAATTTGCATATTACCCTTTTATTATATAGGATTTCTTCGGTTAGATAAAAAGACATGGGAAAATTCTAGACAGAGAAATTTGTTTTACATATTTCTTCTTGAGCTATAATGCACATATCATAATATTCACCCTTTCATAGTGTACAATACAGAGGGGTTTGGTCTGTGCCCAAAGTTGTGGGACTAATATTTTAAAATAAATATTCTGGTTGTGTTGGGGAGGAGATAGAGAGAATTAGATATGAGGTTATTGCAGCACTCTGGCAAGGGTTGTAAGTAGCTTAGATGACAGTATTAGCAATAGAGGTGGTCAGAGTCTTGGTATATATCTAAGATAAAACCAGTAGGATGAGATGTAAGAGAAAAAGAAGCACCCAGGATCACTCCCAAGGTTTTTATACTGAGCAAAGTTGAGTTGCCATTTTATTTGGATGAGAAGTCAAGAGTTTGGCTTTGGACATTTTTAATTGGCTCCACATCCAGAAACAGCAAATAGGCAGCTCAGTATGAGTCTTGATATATCTTGCCTAGAGAAAAACACTGAACACTCATGAGTATATTGAGGGTATTTAAAGCCTGAGAAAAGAAGAGGTTGGGTAGAGAAAGTGGCTTTGGCAAGAGGGCTTAGGAAGAAGTGGCCAGGCAGGTAGGAGAAAAACAGAGAAATATCCAAGAAGCCAAGAGCAGAGAGGGAGTCATCAGCTGCTGTTGCTAAATCAAGTAAGGACTGAGATGTGACCCTTGGACTTTGTGATGTAGAGATTCTCAGGAACCTCCGTGAAAGATGTTAGGTGTGTGCTGAATGAATGTTTGATTGGAGTGAGTTCAGGACAGACTCTGAATAGAGGATGTGAACATAGTGAGTACAGATAACTCAAGAAATTTTATTCTGAAGGGGAACAGAAACATGGGATAGAGGCTTAAAGGAGTTTTATGCCAAGAAGAAGAAGCCAATGGAGAGGGAGACAGCTAAAGGAACAGAGCCCATTGCAGAACTGGCTGTAGAAGGAAAGATGGTCAATTCATCTATCAAAGAAGAGTGCAATAGGCTTGTAAATTAAGTGATGGGACTATAGACATCTTTAGACAATAGACAATTTTCTCAGTAATATAAGACAATTTAGACTATAGACAATTTTCTCAGTAATATAAGGTCATCAGCTGAGTGAGGGTGAAAAGTGTAAAATTCTCATGAAAGAGAGTGAATTGACTAGAGAAATGTAGAGTTACTCAGGGATCTACTTGAGGTTTATATTATTGATTTTAACTGAGGCTACCTATATGCATGTTCCTTCCCAACCACATTCACCTGCTTGGTAGGGAAGGAAGTTAGATTTAACTAGTGATGGGATTTTTGCCATAATGAGTACAGTGGAAAGAGAGAGAAAAGCAGGTTTGTTGAAGGTATATTGTAAGAGAGTGATTATAATGACGGGCCACTGAATCAAAGGCAGTAAGGAGGAAAATAGATCAAATCAGGAAGTAGCAATAGTTGTTAAAGGACAGACCAAGGAAGCAAAGGACAAAACTCATTGAAAATGATGAGGCTGAGAGACAAGAATATTTGAATCACTCAAGGATGATGGCGGGAATAGTAATGGAGAGGGGCTCAGGGAAATTCTAGGGACTGTAAAAAGGATGGGTATCAGGGAGTTGAGTTTGCTGGCATGGCTTCAAAGAGCTGAGGACTCTAGGCAGTAACAATTGTCTGGAGCACTAACTAGCCCACCCTGTCCCAGGAGAGAAAAGTCCTGCCACCATGTGAGCAGCCTTAGGAAAAGCAGATCTTTCCATCAGAAGGAGGAGGAAAAGTTCAGAGAGGAGGATGAGGATGCCCAGGACTTTAATGACTGACTATGAGTTCCAGAGGGTGCTGTCAACATTTCTGAGAATCAGAATTCAAGACCCACGTATGGAGTTGAGATAGTTTGTTTACCCCTATGGTTCAAAGAGTGTCCCCCAAAACATACCCAGACTTAAAGGTCCAACTCTGCAGCACTTGTCCTCACTCACAGTCCTCCATCTTCAGTCCATAGGCCTCCTCTTCCAGCTGCACAGACAAACCATGTCGTGTTTCAAACTTTAACACACACACACAAAAAAGAGAAGGCAGTGGGAACTGGAACCTAAGCATGGGTGTATTGACGGAGCCTTGATTAGAGAAAAGTAGATTCAGGTGACACAGTGGTGAGAGCAATTAGTACTTTCATTTTAGGGAAAGACTTTTAGAACACAGCTAGCTAGTGGCAGACCGAGATCTACTTTGTAGAGCACTAAGAAATAGGTATTTTAGCACATGTATTAAAATGAAATATCACTACATTTATATACTACTAGAGACCTGGTGCACAAAAATTTGTGCACTCCGGGGTCCCTCAGGGGTAGGCCCACTCCCCGGGGGATTGAGCCTAAGCTGCAGTTGAACATCCTTAGCGCTGCTGAGGAGGCAGGAGAGGCTCCCACCACCACCGCTGTACTGGCAGCCATCAGCCTGGCTTGTGGCTGAGCAGAGCTTCCCCTGTGGAAGCGCACTGACCACCAGGGGGCAGCTCCTGCGTTGAGCATCTGCCCCCTGGTGGTCAGTGTGTGTCATAATAACCTGTCATTCCCAGTTGTTCTGCTGTTAGGGTCAATTTGCATATTACCCTTTTATTACATAGGATTATATAGGATAGAGGCCTGGTGCACGGGTGGGGGCTGGCTAGTTTGCCCTGAAGGGTGTCCTGAATCAGGATGAGGGGTCCTGCTGTGGTGCCTGGGTGAGAGGCTGTTTTCAGGCTGGCCAAGCCCCCCAGCGGGAACCCTTGCCCCATGAAGGTATGGCCATCCTGGGTGAGGGGCTAATGGCAGGCTAGAAGCAGGTATCTGGGGCTTATTTATTTTCTATAATTGAAATTTTGTTGCCTTGAGTGGAGCTCAGGGCAGACAAGAAGCTTGGCTTCCTCCAGCTCTATGGCTGCCAGCCACCATCTTGGCCAAGTTAATTTGTATATAGTCACTCTGATTGGCTAGTGGGCATGGCTTGGGTGTAGTGGAGTGACACAAATTTGCATGTTTCTCTTTTCTTAATGTAGATATCAAAGATAGTAAATAAATGCTGATTGAATATCTAGAACACTGTTGAAAAAGATTGTGAGGTCTGCTCCAATGGGAAAAAATTGCAACCTGTGAGCCAAACCCAGCCCTGCCTCTGTTTATATAAATAAAGTTTTATTGAAACACAGCCACATCCAATTATTTTGCATATTGCCTATGGCTGCTTTCATGCTACAATGACAAAGTTGAGTGGTTGTGACAGAGGCCATGTGGTTCACAAAATCTAAAATATTTACTATCTGACCCTTTACTGGAAAAATGTGTCAACCCCTGAAATATAAGAACAAACCAATAGAGTCTGCTCTTGGTAGGCCTCATGAGCAGAACATTAACTACCAACACCAGATGTCCACAAATACATAATTGAGAACCCCTGTGTTGGAAGACTCTATCAAAAAGGTCAAACACAATCTAATAACACAGAAACAAAATAATAGATGGAACATGAAGCATCGAATAAGATGGGTTTTAAGTTATCTCTTGCTCTGCTTTCTAAGTGTTTCTCATGCATGTATCTTACCTTATTCTTGCCTCTCATGGAGAAAGATGCATCTTGTGTGCCTAAGATTTTTAACAAGAGAACATAAATGCACATACCTTTACAGTAGCTCTTCTTTTCCTTCAGATGCCTTCAGTTGGGGGCAGGCAGGAGCTTCCCAGAACATCGATGCTGGGAGGAGAAAATAATAGTTCAGACAAGGTTTTCCCCTGACTTTTATCCTTCAAAAATTACTTATGGATAGTCACAGGGATGTAAAGGAAATACAATCAAGAATATTGTAATAACTATGTATGGTATCAAATGGGTACTGGACTTATTGGGGTGATCACTTAATAAGTTATAGAAGTGTCTAATCACGGTGTTGTGTGCCTGAAACTAATATAGTATTGCATGTGAACTGTAACAGAAAAATAAAAATTATTTATCGAATTACGGGTGGTGTGGTTCCCACTAATGGGCCCATACTTGCAAAGCACACACATTATGACACTTATTACTCACTCGTGCTGTTTCTATAAGCAAAGATGAAGGATCAGGAAATGCTCATCAAGGAGAGGACAGCCTGGGTCAGGCATACCACTGTCCTATTTCTAAACCTTACTACTCTATCCCCTCCCCACCTATCAAAATCCTAATTATTTTAAAGACAATAGTTGATACTTCTCCTACCAGAAGAAGAAAGTTGGATGATCATGTCAGGTCCCAAGGCCTGGCAGGGATGCCTTGTGTGGGTCACCGGATGCCCCTGGGGTCAGGCCTGGGAAGAAGGAAAGGAAAAGAATATTCTATCCCCTTCTTATAACTTCACAATTTCTTTAACCACTGTGGGACTCTGAGAAGCGCTGCATTATACAAACCTGCTTAACCAAGGGTTTGCAAAACTTATTTCCCCTTCTTAGAATACTCACATCTGTGCCTTGCCTTAAAGGTGCTCCATACCAGACAAGAGGAAGGAGGAGAGGGAGAGAAGGCTAAGGGTCTGTTTTGCTCATCTTTACCCTCCAACAGTAGGAGAGCATTGGGATCAGAGATTTGCCTCCCATTGTCCCCTGGACTCACTCCCAGCCCAACTCCTCTCCCTCTCCCCCACGCATTACACACAGCTCAGAAGCAAGTCAAGGATAAAGGCCAGAATCAACACTTTCTAGAAATGAGACCCATGCTGAGTCCCTTAACTCCACCATCACCTTCTTCATAGAAAGTTGTCTGTGGTGCTTTGAGGCAATGGGGAGAACAGTCAAGACTTGGAGTAAGCAGAAGTATGGCCCAGAAGCCAATCCTGTCTTCCACCTGTCGTTATAAAGTTTTACTGGAACACTTCCCTGCTCACTTGTTTATGTTTTGCCTGTGGTTACTTTTGCATTACAGGGTCAGAGCTGAGTGGTTGCAACAGAGGCCATATGGCCCTTTATATTATAAAAAGTTTGCCAACCCCTGGTCAATACCCAGAATCAGCCCTCTTCTGATTTTATGCTCAAAAATTCTTAACAATCACTCAGGATTTTCACGCCTACACGCAGAAATGGCCTTCGGAGCCACTTCCAGTATGCCCCAAAGGTGGCAGAAAGGAAGAGAATGCGTTAACTCGCAGCAGAGATGCCAAGTGCAGAACTCAAGTCTCATTCTTGCATCCCCCTGCCCCACCCGCAGCCCTACACAGCCAGATTCCCTGGTCACCACAGCACTGAAGCAGACACCCTGGCAAGGCCCAGAACCTTGGGGGAACAACAGGTGGAGGAAATTGATTTGCAGTTAGCAATACACTGTCCAATGACTCAGCGAGCTTGTAAATACCCAAAATGTGTAAGGCCACCTGGGATGAATCTTACCTCAGTCCTTTGTGAGGTCAGCATCCCGTAGGACTCAGGAGAGGCAAGGGGCCCAGGCTGCAAGACAAGGGAGAATGAACCATCGCTCCAAATCTAAACGCAGTGACACATGCTTTTCCTGCCATCCCTCTACCTTCACCCAGGTCTGTCTCCCCGTTGGCCTCATCTCAGGTCATTATCTCAGCTTCTGTGTGGGACTGAGACCCCATGAATTTTAGTACGGTGAGGCTCATAACGCAGTGTGTGTGGGAGGCAGACTGCTAGAGTAGAGAGTGGGTACCATAGAACCCAAATACAGGGCTTCAGTTCCCATCCTGTCATGTTCCTTCCTGTGTGATCTTGGACACATGATGTCATACCCTTCACTAAAATGAAGCGAATGATAGTCCCTCCATCCTGAGATGAGATTTTATGGATAAAGCACCTGGCTAATAACAAGTAACATACTGTGTATGCCTATGATTATCATCACCACTCCATACTGCTGGGCCCCGCTGGGTGTCACTGCCCACCTACCACGCTTGTTTGATCCGTCTAGCCACATCAGCAGCCCATCCTAATGCCCCACAGCTGGAAAGGGCCACACCTGGTTTCGGACCGGGACCACCTGGATTGAGGCGGGTTTACACCAAAAGAATTAACAGCTCACGTCAACAGAGGAGGTAGTCACAGAAATCATCCTTTTTTAAAATAATTGACTCTGTTGATGTATTTCTTCCTCAGGTCCATGACTACCTCCGCAGCAAATTGTGCTCCCTCTACGAAAACGACTGCATTTTTGATAAATTCGAGTGCGTGTGGAATGGGTCAGACAGGTAAGAAAGGCTCAGCGGCCGGGACCCTCCCAAAGGCCGGCCCTCTCCTCGCGGAGCCCTGGGTGGTTTATTTTCCATGGATGTCAATGTCAGGTCCCAAGGCCTGGCAGGGATGCCTTGTGTGGGTCACCGGGTGCCCCTGGGGTCAGGCCTGGGAAGAAGGGAAGGACGTATTGAGACCCCTGACTCCTCTTTCAGGACCAGCCTAGGTGACCCTTTGACGTCAATGAGAAGATCTGATCTTTTACACACAAGACCCCCCAGAGGCAGGCCAGCATGCCGAAAACGGAGAGCACTAGTGATTCTCCCTTAGATCCCAGCACGAATGGTTCACATGACTGCAAACTTTCTAGATCGAGCATTATTTCTTGAAGCTGCTAGTGCGGATGTGGTCAAAGGCCCCGGCAGCTCATTAGCTGAATGCTAGCCGGCCCCATTTATCACATTCCCTCTACGTGATTTATTACTGTTTTAAGGCCTTTGATTTCAACAATGCTTCATATTACCTCCCAATAGTTCATTTTTAGTTTGACAAATACAGATGAATCTCTGAGTTCCAGGAGAACTTGGCACAGGCTTCCATGGGCTGTCCCTGATGAAGGTGGCACCAGCACTACAGTATTGCCTAGAAGCACAGAAACCCGATGGTGTCAAAGTACTCAGAGAGTTGCACCTTTAGTGAGCAGGAGCTGTCCCTTGTTCAGCCTTTAGTCAAGGAACCAGAGAGCCCTCCACGCAGCCTGGAAGAAATCACTTTATGGCAGAGGACCCAAGTTCAGACCATCCAGCTGGCATAGGGTGGGGAGGAGAGCGCACAGCAATTGTGATATATGAACAAAAAAGCTCCTACAGGGGAAAGAAGCTACCTGGCCCTGTTATTTTTATTATTTATTTATTTATATATAATGTATTTGTTGTCATTGCTCTCATTCCCCCTCTATCTCAGCCTAGATTCAAAAACTATGCTTATTAAGCACCTACTGTATACCAGGCACCTTCACACACCTTATGTTATTTAATTCTGGCCATGGGTTAAATAACAGAGTGTTTTTATGTTATTTAACACACACAACATAAAAATGTTAGGAAATGGGACTCTGCCATTTACTGGGCCCTGTTTGGTGCCACTGTTTGATCTGTCTAGCCACACAAGCAGCTCACCTTCCCCATCCGAACACCCACAGCTGAGGAGGGCCTGAGAGGCCGGCTTTAAATATGCACAGTGCTTCATGGTTTCAAAGTACTCCTGCTTTCCTCACCTTCTCCGGCCTCACCATCCTGAGCCCCAAAACAGCAAGGAATCTAGGGCACAGCAGTCATTAACGAGGAAGGTTACCACGATCCCTATTTCCAAGTCCAGGGCTTGTTGCTCTTAGCCTGTTTGGGCGTTTGTTTTTAATAAAATGTATGGTGCCATCAGCAGGCCACAGAGTGGTGGCGCTTGCTTGAGAAAGGCACCACGGGGGCTGTGCCACAGCCCTTCCTCCACAGCACTCAGCTGCACCGCTTCCTCTCTGCCTTGCAGCGTCATCATGACCGGCTCCTACAACAACTTCTTCAGGATGTTTGACCGAAACACCAAGCGTGACGTCACCCTGGAGGCCTCGAGGGAAAACAGCAAACCCCGGGCTATCCTGAAACCGCGGAAAGTGTGCGTGGGGGGCAAGCGGAGAAAAGACGAGATCAGCGTCGACAGCCTGGACTTTAGCAAAAAGATCTTGCATACAGCTTGGCATCCTTCAGAAAATATTATAGCAGTGGCGGCTACAAATAACCTATATATATTCCAGGACAAGGTTAACTAGGAGGACAAGTTGTTATTACTTAATAATCTCACATACTGAATATTAGTCAAACACGTTTTTAAATGTTTCTTTGGGTCCTCATTTGATGCATTGACGTTCATTTCCCTACACAGAAAACAACTGGGATAGAATTCAAAGGAGTCCAACTTTCCCACATCCCCAGTTCTAAGACACTTTTGTCCAACCCAATAGGTCCCGGACACTTCTGTTTAGAATTGAGAGCTGCCAGCTAACAGTAATTCTTCCATAGTTGACCTGAATTTCTGATGTTTTATTTGCCCAGTTTTCTCTGGTGGGTCCAGTGTTTTGTTGCTAGGTGTCTGCTGAGATAAAATGAGGTTGTCTGTAGTATTTAAAGTGAAAAGGGATACGTTTTTTTTTTTTAATTAAACAATTCCCTTTGATTGAAAAATTCAACAAAAAAATAAACACCGTTTACTCTTAAAGAAATGCTCCTTGTTTTGTGAAAAAAAGAAAAAGAATTAGTCAGCATCTCCTGCCCCAACAGCACTTTCTTTTTTTTTTTTTTTTCTTTTTTTTGCCATTTTCTTTTTTAACAATTTCGCTTGAGCCAGAGATTTATCTCATGAGGCTGTGAGGGGGATGCTGAATGAGAAGGGGAGGACCACATCAACACTGCTATGGTCTTTCATTTGTAAACGCCATAGAAAGAGCCTGAGAATCTGGCTGGGAAGCACCCAGAGTGCTTCAAGAGACATAAAGAGAGCGCTTCTACACAGCGCTTCTCAGGGCTGGCTTGGCAAGGCCACAGGGGCCAGATTCCATCAGCTGCTCTGTTTCTCTTGCTTTTTGTCATTTTAAATGGCTCCATATAATCCTCTTCTTACAGGTTCCCTGGCTTTCTCTCTTCACCCTTTTCCAGCTTACTTATTCCATCGACTTCTAAAGGCCGGGTCCTGGTTGTTTATTAGCTGGCGTTCTATATGCAGCTGGAGGCTGTGGGGACCAGCCCCGGCTCCTGAGCAAGGCTGGCTGGTCCTTTTCAGGCGTGTCTCCTGAGCAGGCCCCCTCCCCTCTTCCTGGGTTTGGTAACCAAAAGGAACAACCCATCGATCTCCACTGTAGCTAGAACCAATACAGCCAATAAAAATGCTGATTTGTACACTTCTAACCCTCCCCAAGCTCACCATCTGCAGACATGGAATCCGGGGGAATGGAACTGCTTTGACATTACAGTGAAGTTGGCTTAAACCTGTGGAGGCTGGTTCGTCCTTCCCCCAAGTTGAAGATTCAAACTTAAACTTCCAGAAGGTTCCATGTGGCACACCCTCTGGGAAGGAGACACAGTGAATTCAAAGGACTGAAAAGCAAAAGGTTTCTCAGAATAAGCAACATGTAAGCAGAATTGTAAAGCAGGTCGCCCACCAGACCAAGCATCTTATGGCGTTTCTAGCAGAGAGAACATCACAGGTAAGGTCTGAAGCAAGCGTCGATGCTGCACGCACGGCAGCGTGAAATGAATGTCCCTCTAATTAGATTAGAAACACTTCAATTTGCCAGAACTAGCCTGGCCCCTCTTTCGTTCATCCAATGATAGTTCTGAAGCCCCTAGACCCAGGTACAGTATTTAAATATAAATAGAAAGAATAAAAGGACACCATATATACTTGCTATGTGACAGCCATTGAGCAAGGCACTTTTTAAAACCATTACAACCGCCTGATGGGTAAATATATTATTCCATTTTCAGAGCTGAGAAACGGACTGAAAAGGGTTCAATGGCACCGTCGCGGTGACACAGCCACAGTCTGATCAGGAGCTGTCCTCTCCCGGGTCCGTGCTTCTCCCACTATAGTGATGGGTAACACAGAGCTGCCTTGTCCTGTCTCTTTCCACTGGTGAGGACGCTCACAAACACGCCATCTCTCTACGACCAAATATTGCCCGACAGCTGCCCAGGAATACAAATCTGGTCTGTCACCAAAGCAGAGAGTGAAGTCAAGTGGCTCCCAGAGGCCTCCAACCCCTGACCCGGACCTTTTTATTACCTTTTAACCATCCCCCAATTTAGATCTTCCACGCCCCATTAGCTAAACTGCTGGTGGCCAGACAAGGTGACCTGCCTTCTCTGCCTATTCTGGCCTTGGACGCTGTCAAATTAATGATCACTGCCAGGCCAGAACCAGGGTTTAGTGACAGATCCTCAGGCCACTCCCTACCCCACATTCCCTGAAAAGCTAACCTTGGTCTTAGCTGGACAGTTGCCCTAAAGCCCTGCCTGCTGGCCCAGCTCAGGACCTGCCATGTGATCTGCCATACTGGGTTTGAGTGAGAGCAGAAGGAGCACTTCTCTAGAGCTCATCCTTGTGCCGATAACCCGGTTACCACAGGGAAATGGGTCGGCCACTTGTCATGTGCATCCTCGCTCTGGGCGGCTGACGACACACTCCCTCCCACCCAGAGCTTCTTGTGTGAGTTGAAGAGAACCCTAGAGAAGCTGGAGTAGACAGAAGGGGATAGGGCTGCCTCATTAACAGAGGAAAAGTAGTATTTTGGCACTCCAAACAATCGCTTGGGCGATCTTCATGAGTGCAGTCATTCACTCAAACATTTCATGGTCAGTCTACTCCCTGCAAGCCCTGTGCCGGGTGGTCCGGGAAGCAGGACCATGTGCCACGGGGGATGCAGGTGCTGTTAGCAGGAGAACGTTACGGTGCGGAGTTTGGGGCACCTGCTGGGTGGAACTCTGAGCTCCTCCACTCACAAGCTGAACTCTTGGCAAATCTCTTCACCTCTCTGGGTCTCAATTTGCTTATTGATAAAAATAACGATATAAATGGCACCTATATCATAAAATTGCTGTGAAGATGGAGTGATTCAATATAACAGAGCTCTCAGAATGGTGCGTGGGCAACAATAGACACTCAGTGTGTGTTTCTTGCTATTGTTCTCCCAGCTCTGTAAACCGGCATAAGTGCTGTGATGGCTACGTCAGGGTCCGGGAGAGAGCAGGAAGCACCTCCACATCCAGAGGAGCGATTCCTGGAGTAAACCTGACAGATCAGTAGGAGTATGTGATCCAGGTGCCAAGATTCTATATGAAAAAGGGAAAAAAGAACCTGGTGTGTTTAAGAAATACACAATATTCTCATACTGGGGAAAACAGGAATGCAGCCCTAGCTAATGTGGCTGTTGGTTGGAGCATCATCCCATACACCGAAAGGATGGGGGTTCCATTTCTGGGCAGGGCACATACTCAGGTTGCGGGTTCGATCCCCAGGTGGGGTGTGAATAGGAGGCAACCGGTCGATGCTTGTCTCTCACATCAATGTTTCTCTCTCTCCCTCTCCTTTCCTCTCTCTAAAAATCAATGAAAGCATGTCCTCCAGTGAGGATTGAAAAAGAAAAATAATCAGGAATGCAGACCAAGAGAAGGGGACATAAAGTAAAGGGACAATAACACATGCCATGAGACACAATAATGCATGGCCTCAGTGAGGCTCACACACCAGGGCTCTCCAATAGCCAGGCTATGAGCTGCTTGATTGAGAAATTTTGGTTTCCATAGCTTAGCAAGTGCATATGGTCCAGGCACAGAGGACATAGAAATAAACTAAGCTCAGGGTCTCCTTCTCAGAGAAGCCTTTCCTGACCACCCCTATGTTCCCCGAGGCCTGAAATGTTGTGTCCACTCTCATGTCCCCAGAGCAGAGAGAAGTGTCTGGCACATAGTAGGTGCTCAATCAATATTTGTTGAAGGAATGAATAAATAAGGGAGGGGGTGAAGAAGACAGGCACAGCCTCTGCCCTCAGGAAGCTTACAAGGTGAGCAGGGAGTTTGAGTTACGGGGAACCTGGTATACAGCATCACAGCTCTGCCCCGAGGACTCAGGAATTAAAAAGGAAAAAAGTGGAGCACCAGTGAGGCGAGATATGTTACGAATAAGCGGCGGACCTCAGGTTGCAGCCGTAGTTAATAGAGCACGTCCCTGCCTGATGCATCACCCCCCCTCCCCCGACCCCAGCAGCAGTCAGTCTTCTGGGACCCTGCAAAGCGTGCAGAAAGGCTGACAGCTCACAATCAATACCATGCTCACTGATGCAAGGAGCAACATTATCACATCCAAGATGTGGCCCCCACATCCCGCTCGAGCACTAAATATTCCCCATAACAAGGCTAAGGGGAGTGACAAGAGCTATTATTTTCAACCCTCCCACTTGGAAGCAAGAGGTGAGGCGAACCTTTCCCTGGATGTTCTCAGGGGGAAAGCAAGCCAGTTCCCCCAAGAAATCACTCGAAGCTGATCCCAGGCCTAATACAGCAAGACAGGGGTGCGGGAAGACTGGCATTTCCGTTTTGTCCGGTGTCCACGGTATAGAAGGGGAGGTTCTGTGGGCGGTTGAGAGGGGGGTGGATGGTCCCACACACATACACCCAGGTTGGCAGGGAATGTGTGAGGGTGGATGCTGGGCTGTGTTCTATGTGCCCACATCCCTCGAATACAGTGGTTCTCAACCTTCCTAATGCCGCGACCCTTTAATACCGTTCCTCATGTTGTGGTGACCCCCAACCATAAGATTATTTTCATTGCTACTTCCTAACTGTAATGTTGCTACTGTTATGAATCGTAATGTAAATATCTGATACGCAGGATGTATTTAGGCGACCCCTATGAAAGGGTTGTTTGACCCCCAAAGGGGTCGCGACCCACAGATTGAGAACCGCTGCACTAGTAAAATGGAACTTGAGCACCCCCCCTGCCCCCGCGCCCCAGTTTAGCTTTCCTATTTCAGCTTCTCTGACTGTGGCATAACTGAAGGTCATACTTCATCAAAGCCAATGGGTTCTAACTCTAAGTGCAGGTGGCTTCTAAATAGCCAGAATTTATCAAAGGGAACAGCAAACAAGTACATGGTAAACACCACCCACTGCTCAGTGGGGAAAAGGGGAGCGGGTCATGTTGCACACAGCCTTGCTGTTAAGTCCACTGTCACCTGGTTCTTAGCCTGTGACAGGACTCTAACAGGAAGCAGGCGGGCAAGGGCACCAGGGAGGTTTGCCTAATCCCATAGTGAATTTATTTAATAGCAGGCTTGTTTTGTGTGTGTGTGTTTTCAGCCTTTCCCTTCCTTCCTGACAAGATGAGGAATATTGCTCTTATTTTTCATGTTCTTTTTGAAAAGGCAGACAGGTTAATTAGTTATATTTATGGTGCTTCTTGATCAAAGAAATCAGCTAACACTCGAGGATGGGTACACTCACTGGAGATGTGACAAATGTCATAGAAACTCAGAAATCTGTCCATCATGGTACAAGAAATCTCAGTTCACAAGCTAACTTTTTCCAATGCACAAAAAGCATGCATTTCAGGGATGGACCAGCACAGGGATGGTTAACTAACTCCATCAGCCTCAGACAGGGTCTCAAGAGGGACATCGGGGAGGTACCCACAAGAACGGTGATTATAGCTTCCTCCTGTTCTCCAGCATTAAACACAAGATGGATTCTTCTTAACGTGACATCACATGCACACACACGCACACAGCCTCAACAGACCCTCCTTTCTCAGAGAATCTGTGACCCTTCTGTCTGAATGATGGCTGCTCCCCTGCTGGAAACAAAGGTTGTCAATTTCCTGGGGGGCGGGGTCAATTTCTTATTGTAGTTTATATCAGGACTGGGGATCCATTTACAAGTGAACACTCCACTGGCTTGGTTGATAATAAAGTTACATAACGCCACATAAGATTGTAACAACTTCCTTCTACACCTGCTCATTACATTGCTCAGTCACGACACTTTGGGTGGAATAACTGTCCTGGTGATGAGCAACAGTTGAACATTATTCTTCGTGGAGCCATTTCAACTTATTCCAGCACTTTCACCTACCAGACGGCTCCGGGTTACACAGAGAGTAACTCTGAGACCAAGGCTGACGCCAGGTCTTTCAAATCTCTAAGATCAGCCTTATTTCATTGTTGGGTTTGTGTTGTTTGTTGTTGTTTTTTCAATTTTTCCAATGCACCTAAAAACCAATGGGTCTTAAACCTAGGCTGAAGGTCTTGATTAAAAAGTGTCAATTCAACATTTGTCTGTGGTACCAAAGACAGTTCTGCAAGGGGTCTGGGAGGACTGCCTCACGCCAACACTCACTGGCATCTGCGTTGGCACAGATTTGCACAGGTGGGCCCACTGCAGTTAGTCACCACATTCAAGATCACTGACCCACAAGATTAAATGCTACTAAATATTTACCTTCCTCCAGATGTCTTTGCCCAACAGTTATTCACATTTGACCACGTGCCACACA
>PVJC01022822.1:0-26953 GCA_004026665.1 Murina feae
TCTTTGACTTGCTTCTTGCGATCCTCTCATCTGCTGTTGGATGTCTGTATAATATTCTTTATTTCAGTCAGTGTATGCTTAATTTCTAGTTGGTCCTTTATCATATCCTTGAGGGTCTCATTAGATTCATTGAGGATCTCACTAAATTTATCGGCAGTCTCTAGAAATTTCTTGAAAAACCTAATAACCGTGGTTTTGAGCTCTATATCCTGTCGTTTTCATTCTTCCATTTCTGTCATTTGTGACCTGTTTCTTTGTCTCCGCATTTTGGCTGCTTCACTTTCTGAGTTAGGCGATCACTGCGAGGAATTAACCTCTAAGCCACTTGGTTATGAGAGTCAGCTGTGTCTACAGTGGGAGAACTTCTGTGCTGGAGACACCCTTATGGGGCAAGAGTTGTTTCACTGGGGCTTTTATGCTCACTGCATCTGCCCCAAGTGTGTTCCTTGTGGATCTGTTTTGTTTAGGTTAGTCCCACTCTGGCCACTGGGTGAGGCTGACTCCTGTATCTTTAAGGAGGTGTTGATTAAGCCTTTGCCTTGGGTTACTCAGTCTTTTATATGCAAAAGCCTCTGACGCAGCTTGGGAGAGGTGGAGCCTCAGGGAGTTTGCAGGGCATGGCGGAGCAAATAGCTATGGCGCTTCTCAGCCCTGCGCTGAGAGACACCAGGTGTCTGTGTCCCATGGTAACTGCTGCAAGCAACGCTGAGAGAAACCCGCTTTGGATTTCCTCCCGGTGCCAGTCAGTCCCCCTTCTCTGGGTGTCTGGGTCCTCAGAAACTCTCCTGGAACTGGAGTTCAGAGCCACTGGGAACTTGTGGCTCTCTCCATTTTGGAAAAGAACCGCGTCCTCCGGCGCCAGCCCTCTCCCCAAGCCCCGTGCGCGCGCCTCCGTACCTCTGTGCTTTGCTTCTGCCGCTCCTCTGAGTCTCAGACTCTTTTCTAGTTGTAGGATTTTCACTCAGCCAGCCTTCCTGTGGGTGCAAGTGGTGTCCATGTGTTCTTTTCGTGGTTTTTCTGAAATAGTTGTTCCCGGCTGCATTTACGGTGTTTACCTTATGCCGCCATCTTGCTGTCTCTCATCTACTGTTTAGTACTTCAATTTTAGGAGAACCCCAGAAAGCTAACATCTATTCAGACTATGTAAGCACTTCAGGCAGTTATCTAGTTGTTTACATGAGGATATTAGCTGTCCAAATACCTCAAAAAAGTTACCCTAAGTCATCGTGCCATGCTGTAATTCTGTTTTTTGTGAGAACATATAGGCAGATGTTAAGCAATCTGTCAATAAAAATCACAAAAGATAACAGTGATATTATATTAGTCAGTCTGACTCAAAACTATAGCTGGCAGTCAGTAGTACAATAGCTCATGTGTGTAACTCTTTCCAGAACTCTCCAAATTCAACACTGTACCAGCAAGTGGTAAAAAATGTACCCATTAGAAGATTGGAAACTAGTTAAATGAGCAAGAAAGTTTTTAAAACTGCATTTTGAGTTAGTGATGATAATTTTATCTGTATATCAATATATCTTTCCTCCAAATAACCATTCTTCATAGTCTAAATGAAAAGGAATTTTAAATTGATTCAGGAAAAGTGAGGAGACTGTAACATGTTTAAATTTGTATTTTACTCCAAGATAATTGTATCTAATAAAAGAGTAATATGCAAATTGACCATCACTCCAACACATAAGATGGCCACCCCCATGTGATCAAAGATGGCCATCAGAAGATGGCTTGCAGGGGAGGGCAGTTAGGGGTGACTGGGCCTGCAGGGGAGGGCAGTTGGGGACCAGGCCTGCAGGGGAGGGTAGTTGGGAGGAACCAGGCCTTCAGGAGAGGGCAGTTGGGGGTGACCAGGTTGGCAAGGAAGGGCAGTTAGGAGTGACCAGGTTGACAGGGGAGGGCAGTTAGGCATTGATCAGGCTGGCAGGGGAGTGGTTAGGGGCGATCAGGCTGGCAGACAGAAGGCGAGTGGTTGGGAGCCAGCAGTCCTGGATTGTGAGAGGGATGTCTGACTTCTGGGAAGTCAGACATCCCTCAAGGGGTCCCAGATTGGAGAGGGTGCAGGCTGGGCTGAGAAACAACCCCCCCACCCCATGCACAAATTTTGTGCACTGGGCCTCTAGTATTTTATAAATTCTTTAGGCATAATAATCAGAAAAGCAAGAACAGTGGAAACCTTTATCTGTGTAGCACAAAGGCAAAAATTCATAGGCCTGATTTGTGTATAGGAGGCTTATTGGGGAAGGTTATGGATAGAGTTGTGTTCCCTTGAAAGATATGTTGAAGTCCTAACCCCCTATACCTGTGAAAGTGACCTATTTGGAAAAAGGGTCTTTGAAGACATAATCAGGTTAAGATGAGGTCGTTAGGGAGGGCCCTATTCCAAAAACAGAGAGAAGAGACACAGAGACAGGTATATGCAGAGGGGAGATGATGTGAAGCCACATGACAATCAACACAGAGACTCAGTGGCACATCCGCAAACCAGAATGCCAAGGGTCAATGGCAACACCTGAACCGAAGAGAAAGGCTCACGGGCTGAATCTCCCCTGGAGGCTTCATAAGGAGCATAGCCCTTCTAGGTCCAGGACTGAGAGAGAATAAGTCAGTGTTGCTGTGAGCCAAGCCATGTGTGAGGATTATGTCCTCAGAAAGAACCCACACAGAGGTCATGGGAGCAGAACTGGGGCAGAGGGAGAGGACACAGTGATGCAGGTACCATTGGACCTCCACTGATCTCACAAGGAACCCTGGGGCTGCAATGGTCCTTTCAAGTTGCTCCCCCCTGAGGCCATGGGCTGGGTCTTTGTCCTCATAGACAGACCAGTTATTGGAGGTGGGCCATCCAAGGATGGAACCTTCCAGCCAAAGATGATGAGATGACCAGAGACAGACAGTTCTCAGCCCTCCACAGCCCACACCGCCAGCAAGAGTCTGGATGGGCCACCAGATCATCCACTAACTACATCTTTGCACACACATGGATATTTCTATAAAAGATTCCAAAATTCCTTCATTTACATTTACTGGATATTATGTTATTATTGTTTCCTTTCCTTTTTTCTCACTATATGTATCTTTTTATAATTCATTTTATTATTCTCAGTATTTCAGCAATTAAATGTCAGATTTCTATTTTTCCAATGACCTTTCTTATATGAAAACATTTCAACTTATAGTTTTCTGTGGTTTACTTTGATATCAAAGCCAGATAAAGACACAAGCAAAGAACAGTACAAACCAATAATCCTTATGAATATAGATATAAAAATTATCCACAAAATATTACCAAACCAAATTCAGCTATACAGTAAAATAATCATATACATTAGATAAAGTAGCTATAATGTATTGGTGTTGCTTTTATTTGTCCTAATTTTACTTTTTAAATCTTCTATTTTGAAGGTTTGCCTCAATTTAAATATTTTAAAGGAGAAACTGGAGCAATATGGAACATAGAAGATATTTATAATTTTATTTAGGCAATAAATATTTATTGAACTATAATACCCAAACAATGAGAATGAACAATTATGCAAATGTCAATTTCCCTTTGAAGCCCTCATTATGAACCAGCATACAGAGAGAGGAAAGATAACTGTGACCAATTATTTTATTAGGATGTGTGTTTAAAGAAAAAAAGTGTATGAATAATACTGAAATGAGCACTAATGTGACAATTCAGCCTTACACTTACAAAGCTGAATTTATTCTTAATGCAAATGCACTTGTAAATGAATGGGACGCAGTTCTCCCTGGCTGGCAAGCATGAATGGATACTGGCCAAGCATGAGTTCTTTTCAGTTATAACTTGCCAGTGATACAAATAATTTTAAACCACTTAGAAAATACACAAGTAAATATTAGACTTCACAAAACTAACTTCTTTCTCCACGAATATGTAATTATATGGTAAAACTCAGTTCCATTATTGGTTACATTTGGAAAATGAAATGACATGGAAGTATTTTGAAATGTTAAAACTAAGAAATTCTGAGTCAAAGGAAAGGAGTGACTGCGTGGGACTCTCCAGCTGTCTGTTGTAATCTGCAGGATGACCATTCTCTGTAACACCATTCTGTGTAACATGGCAACTGTAGTTCTCCCACTTATTTCCTGTTTCCACTACTATGTTTTGGTTATCACCTCAAAGATCATCACAGCTGACATAATATACACGGAAGCCTCTTAACCACTATCATTTTGATGCACTTGGTTTTTTAGTCTAAGTGAAATGGGAAGCACTGGACTCAAGCAGCAATCTAAGTTACATTATAAAAGGGGTAATTGGAGGCTCTGTGGAGAATAGAAAACAGTAGGGCAAAGGCAGAAGCAAAAAGACATAGCAAAAAAAAAGGGGGGGGTGGCAGGAGGGAACAGACAGTGGACTTCCATCTCCAACATCAGAAGTGAAGATAGTCTTACAGTGACTGCTCAGCCACTTCTCACAGTTACATAAGCTCAGATTCCTATGACCAATCCCCGACTTGATACTTGTAAACACAGAGGGAGAGGCAGAGGAAGAAGCATTATATACACTGGGTGGGGCAAAAATAGGTTTACAGTTGTTGGTATGAAAAATACTATCTAATAAAGAGGGATTATGCAAATTGACCATCATGCTGTAACAAGATGGCTGCACCCACAGCAAGGCCGAGTTCCTGCAATGAGCCCTAACAAGCAATCTGCAGGGACCTGAAGCTGCATGGTGCTGGTCTGGGGAAGGGGACTTAAGGCTGTGTCCCCCGCCTGGTGTGGTTTGACAGGGGATCTCAAGCTATACCCCTCATCCAGTGGGGCTTGACGGGGGACCTTAGGGCACAACCCCCACCCAGTGGGGCTTGATGAGGGATCTTAGACTGAGCCCCCCAACCCAAGCACCAGGCCAGAGGACCTGAGGCTGTACTCCCTGCCTGGCAGGGCTTGGCAGGGAACCTCAGGCCACGCCCCTTGGCCCAGGCCAGGGAATCTTAAGGCATGTCCTCGCCCTCACCTGGGCCATGGGACATTAGGCCACACCCCTTGCCCTGACACCAGCCAGGCAACCTCAGGCTGTGCCCTAGACCTGGTGAGAGTTGATGAGGGTGGGGCCAGCCAGATTTGGATCTAAAATGGGGGTGGAGTGAGCCAGGTCTGGGTCTTGCACAATTTCGAGGTGAACTTGGGTGGGCGGGTACTTGACTCTGGTTCCCATGGTGTACACCAGACTCTGACAGGAAGATTTTCATATACATTTTACTAATTTTCTTTCATCTCTGACACTTCTATTATAGAGAAAAGGCAAATAGCAATATTAAACTATTTCCTCTAATTAATTTCCTTTTAACATGCATGAATTTCATGCACCGGGTCAACTAGTCTATATAAAAGGCTAATATGCAAAGTGTCCCCACAGGAGTTCAACCGGGAGACCAGGAGTTCTATAACTTGCTATGATGTGTGCTAACATGGGGTGGTGCATAACGAAGGGAGGCCCCAGCCAGTGGCCAGAAGTCTTCGATTGGCCTTGATTGCCAACCATGCCTAGAGACCCTACCCATGTACTAATTTCGTGCACTGGGCCTCTAGTAATACAATAGTGTGTCTGCTTGTGCTTCTACTACTCTTATTGGACTCTGTAAAATTAAACAAAATATATAAAGTGAAATAGAAATAATCTAGCAGTGGTTGATGGGAATGGGGAGGTCTCAAGGAGATGGAAGAATTAAGCATGACTGGGAAAATGGTGGTGGTTTCAATTGAAAGTGATGATGTGAGAGAGGCAGCCAGTTTACAGTGGAAAGCCCAGTCCCCATTGGAAGCCAAGGTTTTATACCGCAGTATATTTAGCCAATATCTATTAAAGTGTTACAGAGAGAATCAAAGGAAGAGTTAGAAAATGAGCAACTAAGAGCTAAGAAGAGAACTGGGAAGAGATGGCATCTGGAAGCCAGGGGTGTGGAATTTGAAGATGAAAGAAGCAGAGAATTCTGACAACTGGCAGCAGAGGGTCCAAGGAAGACACTGGCACAGTCCTCCTCTATGTGTCACAGTTAGGAAGTTATCAATGACCTCAACTGGAGCAGCTCACATGGACATTTCTTTTATTGGCAGTCAGTAATGAACAAGTCGCCAAAATGGGTATTCATGTGCCTTGTTTTTGTTTTGCTTTGTTTTTTTAGTTTACGTGCATTACTTTCCTTCTCTCTCAGCTAGATTTAATGCACATTAAAAGGGGAAAATGTGGCTGATAGTTCTGCATTTACTCTGGAGAGCAGCATAATGCAAAAACACCTCGGATGATCAATAAATACTTGTGACTTGGCATTATCTTGTCATCCTTGGTACTCTCTTCCAAACGGCAATGCTTTTGTTCTCATCTTGTTACCTCTCGTTCACCATCTCCTGGCCTATGACTTTCTCTCTTTGTATTTGTAGGCTCTTCCCCAATTTTTCAACAATTTATTTAATCACTAAATATTCCAATACAAATAGGTCTTCGAGACACACTGAGAACTTTGACAATTTTATTTCTACAAGCAATTATTTATTTTGTCCTTCAGAGTAATTTTACTCTACAAGTTTCAGCATTTACTCACTCCCAAAGTGTTGAAACCTACCGCCATGGAATATTATGACAGATACAGACTTTCTTAAAATATATTTATGGTAAATTTTGAGATTTTTTTCTTATAAAATTGAGATGAAATATAACAATATTTAAAAATAGCGAATTTAATATTTTAAGCATGCATAATTTGTACTAAAAAGTATTGCAAATATTTTATATGTATTATCTCATTTGATCTTAACAACTCCATGAGAATATTCTCCCAAAATTATAGATTAGCAAACTAAAGAACAGCAAGGTTTAAAAAAAAAAAAACTTTCCCAAATCCACATATCTAGTAACAGTTGAAAAAAAATAAATCAGTAAAATCTTTATGACTCCAGGACCCAAGATAATATATTGATATGTATATCAATGTGTATGTAAATAATAGCTAATGATCTCAGAATTCATGCAAATGTCCAAAGTCACTCAAGAGCAGGACAAATGGCACCAGTGAAATTTTTGTTCCAGAAAATGTTGACATTAAATTGTCATTAGAAAAACAGCTGTATTTTCTATGAAGGCAAACTAACATTTCCACACATTTTGAGATAAGGTTTGATCACAGTCCTTGGTACTCTTGTGTTAAAAAAAAAAAAAAAAAAAAAAAGTCATTTAGACAGTTAAATTTGAATAGTATCCAAAAATTTCCTGGTTATAAAATAACTCTCTCAAATTACTTACAAAATTTTTGAAATTCCCAAGATAATATACTTGCATCAGTAGATCAAATTTATCACAGATGACAAAATGGTGTTTGAGTGTGAAGAGAATAGGGAGGCAGGGGACTCAAAGGAAGGGCAGAGTGAGTATGTATTCAGGAGAAAAACTGGTTGGAAAAATAACAGGAAGATAGAATTGCCTCCTCGAAAGCAAAGGAAAATACATGGGAAGTCTCCCCCTTGGAAACTTGGAAAGGACAGACAATGCTTGCTAACAACTTTCAGAGAAAGCAGAAAACCCAGACACAACTGCCTTGACTATTAGCCACAGATGCAGCCCAGAAGTAGCTGGGGCTCAGGACAATGACACAGGTGGTTCTTAATGAGATTGACCTCAATGTTGCACCCACGGGGATCACCCTCAGAGAGCTGCCCAAACTCAGAGGCATACGAAAATCTATAACTCACTGGAAACACCGAGAAACCCACAACCAGGATGAGGGTCCAGAGATAATCACCTGATTAATAGTCGAGAGATGTGGTTCTTTTGGGTTAATTTGCTGACGACTTATAAAATGAGCCAGTATACACATTAAACTAATACCTTCTGTCGGTTATTGTTTCAGTCAAATGCTTCTCTTCATATTGCTGGACGTATGAGCTTTTTGAAGGAGAAGGTGGAGTAGGCTTTATGTTCTAGAACCAAACAACTCCATGGGGAGTGTGGAAGAGACACTAAGGACATGTCACAGGTTGCCATGACCAAGAAGAAGCATCCATGCCTTGCTGAAAGTAAAAAGCATTGGGATAATGTGTTGCCATAAGAAGGGTTTGAGTTGGTAGACATTTCTAAATCAAAACTTGGCTCAAAGGAAAGAAACATGTCTAGTACTATAGGAAACACTATTGAGCTAGATTTGTCCACAATTGACTCCTTTCTGTCTATAGTGAAACCAGTAAGCAGTCGGTGCAGAGAATATGCCCATGATTCCACGTGAGAGGACAGCTCCCTTGTGTCTCCCCAATTCCATAGGGAGGTGGGTCCAAATTTTATTGATAAACACAGTCTTTTGTATGAAGAACTAGGAAAGGGAAGACCAAAGCTGGGCTCCCTGCAATTTATACCACTAGCCATAGAAGGGGATATGTCATCCCTCAAGTATCTTCTTTGATATTCATATAAGGAAATTTTCACTATGCCATATTTCATATTGCCACATTCATCTTCTTTCTGGAGCAAAGGTCTTATGGAATGCCCCACCCACAGCATAGCACAACCTGTAACTACCTTGATTCATACAACACTGCTGTGGTCAGCTCATGTCCAGCAAAAGTATATGTCTTTCATATAAAATGACACTGAGAAGTAGCTTCCCAGCCAGAGACTAGATTTAGCCACTAGGTATAACCATAGAAGTGATATGAGCCACTTTCTGGTCTTTCCCAAGAAGTGCCCCATGTAGTCCAGCTCTATGCTTTTCTCTCTCTGGCTGGAATAGATACACCCTCAAGATTACGTAGGAAACCATCCATAGAAGACATTGGAGCCCCACACTCCAGTGGCAAGATGCCCTGCTGAGCTAGTCAACCTCCCAATATTTTAAGCAAACAAACAAATTCTATTGTGTTTGAGCCACTAGTCACTCAGAGATCAACGTATTATTGGATTTAGCCCCCAACTAATAGAAACACCTAGAATGACATGACATCCTAATGCATGTGGACTGCCTCTGTGCTCAGGTGCAAACGGGGACACTGTCACTCCTCTGTGGCTTCATTTCCTTTGTGACGAGTCCTCACCTGCTCAGTCACCAGCACAAGCAGAGATAATACACAGAAGAAGTTTAGAAGTGCTCTGAGGGTGATATCAGAAAGATTAAAATAACCTCACAGATGAGCAGGCATTCGGCTCCTCTCCCACCATATAGGACACTCATTAAAGCCAATGCTTATCATGGAGGACAGGTCACTGACCCATGGGAGTTGGGAAAAATTGTCTGGGCTCCACTTATAACCATTTGGGCCCCCTACATCTCAGTGACTTTTCAGAATAACCAATTAGCTCTGTTGGAGATAAAGATAGAAGTGTGACAGAGAGAGAGAGAGAGAGAGAGAGAGAGAGAGAGAGAGAGAGAGAGAGAGAGAGAGAGAGAAAGAGAGAGAGAGAGGTGTCTTTCATTTCTATCAAGTGCAATGTCCCTTTCTGTTCAATGTCCCTTTCTGTTCAATGTCCCTTTCTGTTCAATGTTCCTTTCTGAAGCAATAGTTTCAGTCTCAAAGGGAGGAAGACGAGGTCCCTAAAAAGGTGCTTGGCCACAGGCACAGTGGTATATAACCACATTGACAATGGCTTGTCTCTGTCATCCCTAGCATGTCCCTGTGTCCTCTTCACCCCTTTCAGTGTTTAATTGGCTTGTCATACAATCGCTCTCACCTTGCCTATAAATGAAAAAATAAAAAAGCTCTTGGCGACATCATCACTCGGTGGACAGCAGAGGTCTTAAACTAGTTGTGCTGCACCCCTTTTCCCAAATTCTTAGCTGCTGCAGCTGCTGCTCTTCATGAATTTTCTAATCACAAGATCTGCTTTCCATGATCTCACTTAGGTCATCAAAAGGCACAATCTGCTTTGAAATGCTCAGCATCGCTCCTCTCCTCCCCTCACCCCACAAAGAACTTTACCTTAGGCCACCCTGTCACAAGTCTCAGCCACTTCAAAGACTAACAACTTACTCGTGAGGGTTTTCTGCTCCATAAAATCATGTCTGCCTCAAAGCACAGGCTACGTGGTTCTCTTCCCCTTGTTCTGTGCTGATAGAGCTGCACCAACATTGACTTTAGAGTCAGAATTTTGGAGCTGAAAGGGGTCTTATAAATCAGAGTACAACTCCCTGGGGTCTGGAGGTTAAGTGCCTTGCTTGAGGTCTCTAGACTAAGCAGTGGAAAATCAGGTACAGTAACCCAAGGCAACTAGCTCCCAGGCTCGCTCTCCCCATGCTGTGTTTGGAGTATTGGTGTCATGAAACCCTGCACAGTCTCAGAGAGACTAAGTCAGAGGTCAGCTCTTTGCCTGGGCTGCCCTAGTTCCAAGACTAATTAGGGAACTCCTCATGTAGTTCACTCAGTGATGCTCCAGAGCTTATTTCATGTGGTTGGACTGGAAGATTTTTCTCGAATTTGGCTTCCTGCTGAGAATGCAGGAGACTCCGCCCTGGATAGTCCAATGTGTCAGTCACATCAATTTACCACCGTACAAGCCACATGACCAATCATGAGTCAGGAGAAAATGTATGGGAAAGATTTTTTTAAATGTAAACATCGGTACTTATTTGAATGGTTAAAATCCAAAACACTAATACCACCCAATGCTGGAGAGAGCATTGAGCAATGGGGAACTGCTGGTAGGAATGCAAAACAGTGCAGCCATTTTGGATGAGAGTTTGGCACTTTCTTACAAAACTAAACATACTCCTATCCTACAAACCAGCAAGCATGCTCTTTGGTGTTTACCCAAAGGAGTTGAAAGCTTATGTCCACACATGATCATATACAGAAGCTATATTCATAATTACCAAAACTTGAAAGCAACCAAGTTGTCCTTCAGTAGGTGATTGAATAAGTCAAGGTGGAGGAAGGTACATGCTGATGAAAGAAGACTGGACTTGGGGTAGTGAACACATAATAGTGTCCAGGTGATGTGTTGTGGAATTGTGCACCTGAAGCCTATATAATTTTGTTAAGCAATGTCACCCCAATAAATTCAATAAAAAGAAAAAAAAGTGGTCCACTCAGATAATGAAACATTATTCAGTGTTGAAAAGAACTATCAAGCCATGAAAAAAATGGGGGAGAACCTTAAATATACATTGTTAAGTGAAAGAAGCCAGTCTGAAGAAACTATATACTGTATGATTCTAATTATATGAAATTCTGGAAAAAGGCAAAATTACAAAATGGTAAATAGATTAGTAGTTGCTATGGGTTTAGGAGGAGGTTAGGAGGGTTGAATAGATGGAACAAAGGTCATTGTTAGATGGTGAAATTACTCTATATGATACTGTGATGTTAGATTCATGATATGAATCTGTGAAAACCCATAGAATAGTACAACACCAACAGTCAACCTTCATGTAAACTATGATAATAATGATGTATTGATATTGGTTCACCCATTATAACAAATATACCACACTAACGCAAGATGCTAATAATACAGGAAACCATGTTGGAGAGAAGGGGTAAGTGGATTTCTCTATGAACACAAAACTGCTCTAAAAAATAAAGGCCATTTTTTTTAAAAAGTAAACACTGCATATTTAATAAGAAAAGCATTACTATGTTGATGTAGTTCTTGCTGACATAATTTTTCAGCTGCAAATTTTCTCATAATTCAATCCAAGTTAGTGAGGCCAGTTCTAAGGCTCCTGACTCACTTATCCAATGATTCAACAAATACTATTTAAGCATAAGTTCATGCCTTCATGGATAATGCATTCTTGTGACAACAGTCACACATTTGTGTTTTGCTGACATAATTGCCAGATATTGTTCCAAATTCTGTACATGCATTCATTCATTAAGCACAAAGAAACTTCAAAGAATGGGATTATCGTGTCATCCATCTACAGATGTGAAAACTCAGGTTCCATGAGGTTCAATCACCTGCCCATAATTACACAGACAGAAAGGTGTGGAAAGAATAGAGTTCCGACTCCAGGTCATCTGGTTCCAAGTGCCTACCCATAACCTGCACCACAGCAGGTAAGTTAAGGAAAAATTTAGGAATCTGACAACTGATTACAAATCTTCCAAGAAAGCCCAAAACTTGGTGGCAAAAACTATGGAAACAAAAATGAACAGAATAAAATTTAGACACCTCAGGAATTCACTGTCAATTAGCAATACACTCTGCAGTAAAGGGCTTAGAGCAGCAAGAGTGAAACCTAAATGAGACCCTGGTAAGGTGAAACTTCCCAAGAAGACTTCAGCTAAAAAACTTTTAAAGGAGCAGAGGCATATAGAAACTGCAACTAGTTTGATAAACCCATCCGAGTATGAGGAAGAGCTCAAAGGTTAGCCTGTCCTCTGTCAGATCAGAGACAACATTCTATGCCAGTGGTTCTCCATGTGGGGACCCTGGACCAGCAGTATAACTTGGGAACTTTTAACTGTGCAAATTTCAGCCCCCATTTCAAATGTGCTGAATCAGAAACCGAGGGTGGAGCCTAGTACTCTGTACTTTAAAGCCCTCCAGGTGATTCTTATGCCTGCTAAATCTTGGGGGACGCATTCTCAAGTGCTTGGACATCATTTGTCAGGGGATGGGAAGGTACAGAAGAATGTTAGGAAGGGGAGAGACTTGGCAGGTGTAGCCAGTAAAATCTTTACTTAGGTAAACAAAACAATGTCCCAAGGTTGTTCTAAGATGATTTGAAAATACAAAAGATTATGGGATCAACTAATTATTTGCATCTTCAATTTCCAACAGCTGTTTTCTCATGGTATTAGTTACACAGAGAGAGACTTTTGGCCCCAGCTAATGCCTCACAAACATCCCCAAAGATACTCATGAAGACACATATCTCACTTATAAGAAACATTCTGATATGACCCCAGCGAACGTATTTTGGCTGTGGGAGTTGGAAATAAAGCCTTTGGGAGTCAATGAAGAGACAATTGTTTTGTTTTCATTTAAATTTTTTCCCTTTTGAGGCCCCACTTTAAAATTGGCTAGCTGGGGCTACATCCATTTTGTAATGAATCCATTCTTAGAACCCAGACACCCTGGTGGGCTCATGAAGCCAGGGTTGGGTTTGGAGGTAGCAGGTGATTGTGTTGTTCACCTCATTTTCTCAATCCCTTTGGGAGAAAGGACTCTTGTTTTATTTTCACTGGTGGAAGATTTTGGAATTCAGGGCTTTCAACAATTAATCTGTAGCAACATAACCTAAAAAGAGTGTGAGTAAAAATTTTAAAGAACAAAATTGGTTCATGATAAAATATGAAGACATGGAAACGAGGTGATGATTCCACAAAAAATGGAGTCAAAAATCCTAAGACAATACCATCCTTTTGTGGGCAACTGCAAGATCTGAGGAGGGAAATTAGACACCAACACCCGGGGAAAATAAGTGAGCAAAATTCTGAGCAAACTATTGTGATCCCCATCAGAAATCTGTTCCCCTCTGGGCTGTTCTGGTTTTAGCCAATGTTTTAGGAAGTTACTGGAGACTTCCAGTTTGAGATGATTATATATTAGGTGAGTAGCTTCCTTGTATAGTTTATTCCACTTATTTAGGACCTTTCAATTTATATGTTTAAAGGATTACGGAGAAATGAAAGCATTTATTTACCATAAATTCAAATAAACCATTCCTTATATACTATATGTACCTTTCCTCATATTGGGCTTGGAATTAAGAATAAAGATTTTTTTTTGTCTTCTTAATGTTAGTAGTTGCCAACCCTCACCTCCCACCTTCTGACTCTAAGACCAACTAACAGTGAGAGTCAGCTCATTAAAAGTGGTTTCTGAAGGTAAATGACAAGGAGGCAAGAACTAAAAGAGGGTTTGCTAGGAGATTGAGGTTGATTGGAACAAAACATTTGAAAATCAATTTGTTGACATGTAATAGGAAACATAAAAGTGTTTGAACCTCTTAATTTTTGAACTAAAATTTCCATTTTTGGAAATTTGTCCTCAGGAAATATAGAAAGCAAATGAAGAAAGATGTGTGCAACAACAATATTTCAGTATTTTCAATATTTTTTGTGTGAAAATATTATCTAAAAAATTTATAATGGGTATCCACTGTACTTACAACTTTTGAAAACAGAGACCAGCCTCTAAAATTTCTTAAGCAGACAATACCACTTTAGCTTATCCTGACAAACAAGACTAAATTATCTTATCCTGTGAGAAAAACACTTGAGTCATTTCTTGTCAATGCTTCTGAAAATGATAAACAAAACTTAAATTTTTCCTAAAATTAATAAGTAACCACTAACCAATTCCCTATTATAACCAACCGCTGAAAAGAATCAACACTCTGCCTCTTCATTCTATAAGCTGCTTTGTAACAATATACAAGTAGGCCTCACTCATGTTTGGTGTGAATGCTCCCTGTTCACAAACTGTCTTTTTGGTGTGTGCACAACACACTTTTCCTTATTACTATTTTGGTGGCTCCGTGGTTCTAAGTCTCCTATTTCTAAATTTGACACAATAAACAGAATTCTGGGTAGAGAAACAATGACAACACATGAATATTCTTATTACAGTATCTTGGATTTTTAGTGCATTTAAAAAAACGATTTTTAAGTCATCCAATATCTTGTAATGCTTTACTACATTTATTATAAACTTTTGCCTTTGGAGTCATGAGACTTTGGGTCAATCCTGGCTCTTTCATTCACTAGTCGAGGCCAAGGAATTAAACCATTTTAAGCTTTAGTTTCTTCATCTCTAAAGTTGACATAATAACATGTATTTTACAGTGTTTCAGTATTTAAGTATTTTTGTTTCTCTAAAGCTCTATATCAGAATTTTCCAAGATGATATCAACATGACTGAGATTTTTCTCTTATTTTCATTTTGTTTTATTCCTCTAAAGAAACAACTACATAAAAACATCATACTACCAAGAAGACAACTGGTATGTTTATTAACCTTCGCATAACTCTAAAGTTCCCACAGAAAGGGCAAAAATAAAATATAAAGGGAAGCAGAAAAACATAACAAGGCTAGAAAACAAAATTCTAGGACAAGAGAAAAAATTAAAATCAGGAGGAACACTTATGAAAAAAAAATAAAGCCTTATGGAGAAATGAAAACCAGGAGAAACACTCACCCAAAGCAGCCAAGGGAAGAGTGATCCTCCCCAAACAAGCTCTGAACAAACTACAGCCCAGAAGCAACAAATATATAGAGCAGGTGTGGACTCTGGGGACCACGGACAGGGTAATTACCATAATGCTTTATTCCTGACAGCTGGTCTGGTGGGTGTTACCTCGTCCTTTCCTCTGGACACACGGACAAATTACTAAAAAGCTTTATTCATGAGGGCTGGCCAGGTAGGCACTGCCTCTCCTGCTTCCCAGGTAATGTGGAAAATAGAGAGAGATTTCAACTTCTTAAAAATAAGATCCACTCTCAAGAAAAAGTGGATTGTAGGTAGCAAACTAGTGCAGTCGTCAAGCCCAAGATAAAAGAGGAAAACTCTGGACTTTTTATCCAGTGCTGGGGTGGGGGAGGGAAGGAGAGGAGCAGTCCTCTGAAAGAAAGGGACTTCAGGTGCAAAGAAGCCACAGGAGCCAGCTATACTCATCAAAAGGTGTCTGTCACGGTAACAAATGTTACGGACGATCATCAAGTTGCTGAGGAAAATTAACCACACATGTGAAAAACAAGACACCTGGCCCAACATGGAGGTGCTTATATTAAGCTCCACGTCACTCACCCAAGATTTAAGTACAGCTTCAGCTCTCCCAGAATTCTTCAGCTAGTCAATCAGGAATTACCTGATCAATACTAGCTAGGTCCTCTGCCTCATAGGCCCCCGCGGTCGCCTCAAGGAAAGTGACTCACAATAACCAATCCCAGTCAAACATCTTGTTTGTTTCCTTCTTCCCGTCGAAGTCTTTCATCTTGCACAGCTCCTCAGAGCTCCTATCTGCCACACTGGATGCCACCCAATTCGAATATATATGTGCTCAAATAAACTGTTAATTTTCAATGTGCTCAGTTTATCTTCTAACAATTCTATGTCAGAAAAAGGAATCCCAGGAAATACCCTCACCCTTACAACCCCCAGGAGAAAGGGGTAACCAAGTGTAGGTGCCTGTTGGGCCCCTGAATTGGCTGCTTTCTCATAACTTCTGGGGTCAAGGGTAAGTTCTTCCAGGATCCTGGATCCTAGCTCTGCAGATTTTGAGTTATGGCTTTTAGACTTCAGTTGAGCATTTATATTTCCAGTCTGGGTCCAGAAATGTGCAGGAGTAGGAAAGTCTGACTGAGAAACTGGACCAGGTCCAGGGTCAGACTGGTTCTGGCTTAGATAATAGACTAGGTCCAGGGTGAGCCCTCCAGATGAATACAATTTTGTTTAAGGCAGAACAAGCAGGTGAGTCTTACAAAAGATAAGCTTGACGTACAGTGGGCACAGTGGAGAACTTTCAACCTAGATAAGCTCATCCATTTATAAGGTGCCCCAGAGAAGTAAGGGCCTCAGCCAGGCACTCACCATAAAAGTAGAAGAGAATTATTTTTTCTCCTCCAGAGTTTCTGGCAACCAGGATCAGAACCATGGGACACGTCCTTTCCTGAGTCCAAGGGTCATGCAGGTGGCATCTTGAGAAAACTGGCAGAAGTCGATGGGGGTTGACAATTATCACCAAAATAATCTCATCCATCTTCCTGTGGGGTCTGGAAGAGAGAATAATGCAGAATTTCATGTTGTCCCTTCTTTTCCAAATTTAGATTGGCAGGAAAAACATTTGTAAGAATTCTGTCTTTGAACTGTGACTTATGAATTTGCTCTCAGGTTCCCCACTGGTTGTTCTTTCTCTCCCAAAGACAGATATTACCTTCTTGTCTGTCTGGTTTGTGTTCTGGGAACCTGGCCTGGCAACCATCTGGTTGGGAACCTCAAAAATATGGGCAAAGAGAAATGTGGGTTGCACCCCATTAGCAGATAGGATTCTACAGTCTGGATCAGCTCTCAGGAATCGTTTGAATCTTTCTTTTAGTTACCTTGGGGAGCTCTGGATCTTGTTTTCTCAGACAAGAATTGGCAAGAAGCATTCATGATTCAGAATTAGCTTCCTTGGTCAGATCCCTACTGCCCTGGCTAAGTGCAAGTGACCGAATGACCAGGAACCTCTCCTTTCCTTGAAGACACAGAAAAGCCTGCTGTGAAAGTAATGGCCACCTAACAAAAATCCCTGAACTCTCTGGGCAACGTTGCTCATGGTAATAGGAAAGCCCTTTTCACTGAGCAAGGAGGGGTCTGTGCTGTGGCCAACAACGTGATGAACTTGGTTTGACACTTCAGGAAAAGTTAAGACTCAGCTACATTAGATCACTGAACAAACTAGTTGACTTAGGAAAGTGACTACTTCAGTGGAGTCTGTCATTGACTTATTTTATACAGATTGGTTTAATTCATGGGAACAGTGGCTCCAAATTGCATTCCAGACATTATCCTGCTTAAAATAATTGCAGTAGTCCCCCTACTATGTTGTATTTGTGTGAGTAAAAATAACCTAGAATATCTACTCTAATAAAAGAGTAATATGAAAATTAACCATCTCTCAGAGATGCTTAAGCCATGCCCACCAGCCAAGCAATGCCCACCAGCCAATCAGAGCAGCTGTATGCAAATTAACCCAGCCAAGATGGAGGCTGGCAGCCACAGAGTGAGCAGCGGCAGGGGCGGGGTGGGTGGCGGCTCCGTGGGGCCACAGTGTCCAATCTCTGACCGGGCACACATTGTGCTTAGTATGGGGACCAGCCTGGAGGGCACCCAGCACCCCTCTGAGCCCTGCCTCGGCACTGGGGCTGCTGGGATCCAAAGTGCAGAGACCTGGCCTGCAGGAGGCTGGGCACCCCAGCAGCTCCGAGCCCCAGAGCCGCGGAGGTGCTGGGGCCACTGGGGCTACAGGAGAGACACAAATCTGCAGGAAACCTGTGGAAAGGGAGATAAACTATCATAACTTTATCTCCCTTTCCACAAGATGAGAAAACTGACCCTGATTTATTTAGTGATATGGCCTACACCTTTCTACAAGCACAGCGTATGTTATGACCACTCCCAGGAAGGTCTGGTCAGAATACTGTCTCTAGAGAATAACACTACTGTGACAAATCATCTATGAAAGGAAACAAGCTTTTGTTGGGTTTATTCTGAAGGTCAGAGAACATGCCATCCCAACATATGCTGTGTTGTTATGTTGATGATCTTGAGCTGAAGATGCTTGAAAAACAGCAAATGCAAGGAGAGGCTTTCACTAAAGTCTCCTGATCTGCCTAAAATTGGACCCCCCCAAAAGGTTCCCTCAATGGGAAAAGTGTCATCAGCCAGTGAAGACTGACTCCTGTCACAGGAGACTAAAAGTTGACATCACACCCAAACTTTGTTACAAACTATCTCCCCCACTCCCATTCATCTTTCCTAAAACTCATGTACTCTCCTCTAAGAGGCCTAGATATCCCATCCCCTTTCCCTAGGAAGAAGGCATTTAAATCTGGACTCTGAGCCACCTTGGGGAGTTATTCATTTTTCCCTGGGATCTCCCACATATACACAAGGTACACATGTTAATGAACTTTTGTTTTTCTCTTGGTAATCTGTCTTTCATTACAAGGGTCTCCAGTAAGAACTTAGAAGGGTAGAGGAACACTATTTTTCCTCTTCCATAATTCTATCTAGGGAAATCAAGTCCCAGGCTGAATAGTGAGTTTGGCTCAAGAGCCAAGCAGTCCTGGCTGAGGGGAGGGAAGCTTTTAGGGGGAAATTAATGATACTGGCATCAAAGTAGGACAGAGGGCACACGGAATACGCATGGTTGCTGGTGGGAGTTTAAATTGGTTCAACATTTTTGGAGGAGGATTTGGCAAAATTGATAGAAATGTTCAAGGTACATCCAAGAGTCTTCTAGGAATCTCATCTGCTGAGATAAAGCACCAGTGCATAAGCCCTGGTCAGAACCCAGGATGCTACTGCAGGCTCCCCTTCCACAACAGGAAAACCTGCTAACAACCTACATTTTTAAGACAAGGTGGCATCTATACTAATAAAAAGGTAATATGCTAATTAGACTGAACATCTGCCAGACGACCTTCCGGACGACCTTCCGGACAAATCCATGGTGGCAGGGCTGAGGCAGAGGCAGTTACAGGTTATCAGGCAGGCAGAGATCAGTTAGAAGGATCAGGCCAGCAGGTAGGTGAGCGGTTAGGACCCAGCAGCCCCCAGGGTTCCCGGATTGGAGAGGGTGCAGAGCAGGTTGAGGGACCCCCTCCCCCCGAGTACACAAATTTTTGTGCACCGGGCCCCTAGTAGATATAAAATAGCAGTTAAAGAGGTCAAATCCTATCCTTTCATCGTAAACCCAAATACCAAGACCTTCCTCTCCTGATCTTTATAAAAATAAAGAGATAAACAAGTAAGTGAATATGTTTGTGTTGTTAGCATTTTGACCTCATCTCATTCAGGACACAGCTTTTTTTATGCCCTGCAATTCTGGACCAGCATCTTCTGTTCACTCTCAAATCAAGGATCCCACAACCTTTTCTCAATCTGGTGCAAATCCTTTCAAAAATCTTGGCTTGGAGAGCTCCTGAACCAATGACCACATTGGCATCTTCAGAAACCACACCCTGTTCACTACGTGGAAGTTAAATAATTGCACACTGAGCTGCATTTCAAGAGAAGTTCAACCCTCTTGATCTATTTCTTTTCCAGAAACGTGTGCTTTGAAATAAAGCTGACATTTTACTTATGCAGCTTCTGATACCTGCTATCGCTCAGAACAAAGCAGTCTTGTTATTCTCAATTTCTCCTTCCTTGACTCTAATATGGCCTTGGATAAAATAGTCACATCTCCTTAAGTTCCCTCACCAACTTCTGTTAGAATGCATTCAGAGAATCAGTTCAGTTCATTGTTTCCTATGTCTTTGCAATCCTCAGACTTCATGTGTATTTAAATATCACCAAGGTTCACTAGGACACCTGGTTTTCAAGATCAGAAACTTTGCTTTCACATGCAGAATTCATTGAATTTTTGGAAGGCCCAAAAATCTGAACTATAAAGTATGTACTGTAAGATTATGGTGTGAGTATTACATATTCAACTTTGAGAAATAGTGTTCTACCTTGTAAAAAAAAATAACATTTTCAAGAAGATATGTCAGGATTTTCCCTAATTTTCTACAGTTAGCCAAAGAAGTGATCCAGCAAATGCCTAGAAAGGGGATGCTTTGAGAGTTTGCCCTGTATCAATTCTGCACCTATCATTAACATTATCGATTTGTTCACCTATCCATGTAGTTGTCATTTTCCTACAATAACACTTATTTTATTATCTCTTTGGCCTTCCTGATATGATCACGATATCTCTAATTTTCTGTAGAAGGAATATTTTTGACATATCAGATTACTCTGCCTTCTCCTTCACAGTTCTTCTTTGCACAATGTGTATACACTTTTACTGTCATTGAATTCAGGAGTTTAGGACATGCCCTGGCAAATACTGGTTCCATGATTTGAGAGGTGAATCAGCATCCTTAATCCTAAATTCCATTTATATAACTTCATTGATTCCATTGAGATAATACCTGCTGCCCTGACTCAAAATCTTAAAGTCTTTCTTCAATTCACATTTTACATGTTTTTAATTGGGTAGCAAAATATGTATTAGATAGGGTTGTTGCTATGAAATAGGCTAGAGCCAGAATAGCAGATACATGCAGGAGTGACTGTTTTCACAGTAACTATGTCCCTAAATTGTGCAGGAGCCAACCCTATGGATCAGGACTTGCTTTAGTGGGGCTTTGGTGTGGACCAAGTCTACCCCTTGAGTGTGTCACTCATGGAAATGGTAAGGTTGTAATTGGCATGGCTGAAGTTGACCACCAGGTGAACTGGCTCTGGGGCCTCCCAGGATGTGCAATGGCTGCTATTTGTGTTGAACTTGGTGGTACCCAGGAGAGGCCAAGCTGTGAACCATGGTGGGCTGCCGCTGCTGATAGTGGTACAGAGCACACTGATGCCAGATGCTGTTAAAGTCCAAAGCATGAGACAAGAGAGGCCACTGGAAATTGCTTGGATAAGCCTGCAAGTAGGGAGGGGCAGAGTCTCAGGGAATCACCAGGGCAGGGAGAAAACTGTGAGCCAGATTGATGAAGATTCAGATATGGTGCAACCGTCAGCTCCGTGGTAGGAAGGGCTCAGCAAAGGAAACTGGATTTTGTCAGTACTTCTGCCTGGGAGAAAGCTGCCCCTCCAGCTCTTGCCCTGATTCCAGACAAGTTAGTTCCTCCCTAAATGTCCCAGGTTCCTTTCAAGCTGCTGCTGCAGTACTGGAACTCAAAGGGAGTGAGTGTAAGTAAAGCTATCTTATCCAATAAAAGAGTAATATTGAAATTGACTGTTTCCATGGGATGCCTAAGCCACGCCCACCAGCCAATCAGAGTGGTTGTATGCAAATTAACCTAACCAAGATGGAGGCTGGCAGTCACGGAGCTAGAGTAAACAGCAGGCTTCTATTGCACCAGGAGTAAACTATCTGCCTAGGCCGGCTGGGCCTCTCTCTGCTCTAGGCAACATAGTTGCAATTATAGAACCCATGGAGCTGAAGCAAACAGGAGGCTTCCATTGCACCAGCGATGGAGGAAACTGCCTGCCTAGGCCAGCTGGGCCTCTCTCTCTGCTCACGGCAACATTCTTTCAATTATAGAAGCCACAGAGCTAAAGCCAACAGGAGGCTTTGTTACCTGCCTAGGCCTCGGCTTAAAGCAACAGTTTCAATTATAGAAGATAAATGAACCTCAGAAACCTGCTTCCAGCCAGCCTTGCTGGGACGTTGGGTCAATGGGAGCTATGGGCAGCCTGGAAGCCTGAAAACAGCCCTCAGCCCTGCACCCAGGCTACCCAGGCACCCCAGTAAGGACCCAAACCCTGAAGGAACTGTGGGCAGCCTGAAAACATCCCTCAGCTCCTCACTCAGGCTGCCCAGCCACCCCAGTAAGGACCTGAACCCTGAAGGGACTGTGGGAAGCCTGAAAATGCCCCTCAGCTCCTCACCCAGGCACCCCAGTAGGGACTCAAAACCTTAAGGGACTGTGGGAAGCCTGAAAATGGCCCTCAACCCCTCACCCAGGCTGGCCACACCCAATGAGGTGAGGGTCCACACTGGGGGGCTTGACCAGCCTGCAAACAGCCATCAGCCCTTTACCCAGGCTGGCCAGGCATGCCAGCAGGTGGACATCCCCTGAGGGGTCCCAGACTGCAAGAGGGCACAGGCCAGGCTGAGGGACACCCTGAGTGCACAAATTTTTGTGCACCAGGCCCCTAGTCTATATATATAAAAGGTTAATATGCTAAGTGTCCCACCATTTGGGTAATGATTTCACATAGCAACCCCACAGCTTCCTCTCCTTAGTGACTAGCCTCCTTGAAGCTTCTTCTTCCCAGGAACATGACTTGCTTCAGTCAGGTGGGAACATTTTAAACTGTAACCAAATGTCTGTGAAGCATGCATCTAATCTCATTTGATCCTCACGGAAGTCCTGGAGTATGTAAATAGAAGACTCGATAGAATCCTATTTTCTTTTCAGTAACCAGGAAATGGAGATTTAGAAAGCTTAGAAACTTGACCTGGCTGAAAAGAAGTAAGAAATGGTGGACCTTGAAAATGACTTTGGTTTTCTCACTGCACAGAATATAGTCAAACACTGCTGCAGTTAAATATTTTATGCTTTGTTCTCCCTGCGTGATTTACAATAATAATATGCTTCACATTGATATTTACTGCTGTGTTGCTGATAATTATCTGAAAGAGAGGTTGGGGTGCTTTAGTGGGCTGGAAAAAGTTTAGCTACATCAGAAAGCAGGTCTAATTAAGCTAGTTTATTCTATATCTATAAAGGGCTAAGTTGATTTGCACATGCACCAATCATGCTCTTGCTGGCACCAATTGCACGTGTGTGTTTTGATCTGTCATTGTTGATTGTGAATTTGGTTGACACTTCTATTATAGAGAAAGAGAAGACAGCTAAATTACAATATTTCTTCTAATTAATTTCCTTTCAATGTGCACAAATTTGTGCACTGGGCCACTAGTCATTTACAATTGTAGGTCAGATAAAGAGCTTCCCAGACAAGGAAAAGCTAAAGGAGTTCATCACTACAAAACCAGTATTACATGAAATGTTAAAGGATCTTCTTTAAGAAGAATAAGAAGAAATAAAAGATCAAAACTGTGAACAATAAAATGGTAATAAACACATAGCTATGAATAATTGAATCTAAAAATCAAAATAAACAAACAAAATAAACTGATGGTTAAAATAGAACCAGAGGTATGGCAACATGGAATGAACTGGTGAATCTCAAAGGGAAAAGGGAGGGGATTGAGAAGAGGTTAAACAAAAAAACTTATATGCATATATGAATTACCTATGGACACAGACAATAAAATAATGAAGGCCTGGGAAGGGACAGGAACTGGATGGGAGTGGGGGCAATAGGAAGGAAAATGGGGGACATCTGTAATACTCTCAACAATAAAGGTTTACAAATTTATTGGTCTGATAAAAATTAGAACAAAAAAATGTGCTCCAAGAAAACTATTTAGCATTTGCAATATGCTTCTCTCTAAATATACATTGTGGAATATTAGCAAATAGTAATTTACATGAAACTTAAGTATCAAGAACATGAAAACACATCTTCTCGATTTTTCTGCAAATGGTAAATACAGTACCTTCCAAAATTTCACTGAGCTTAATAGAAAATGCTGAAAAGCCTTTTTTGAGGCTTCTTACTTAAAAGACAAAACTCACAAATCTGGGAACCACCTGCTCTTTTGGATGCATTAAAAGTGACTGAACTAATACACGAAAGAAATATAACAGCAGGATAAAATCCATTCCTCTGTCAGCAAATATTGCTAGAAGTCATGGAAAAACATTGCTGAAAAATTGAAAACACAATGTTACAAAAATATGTAGTGTGGGAAAACTGTTCCACAGTTGGCTGAAAATACAGATGTTGCTTATGCATCAAACTTCGGTATTTTGGTATATTATAGGTTCTCTTCCAATAATGAAACACAATGATAAGGTACTTTTTGTGAGCCAATAAAAGAAATACCAGAAAAGATGTAGTTGAGATACTAAATTATTTCTTAATTAAAAAGCAATGTTTTATGGGGGGAAATGTGTAAACAACCATTGATAGCACACCTGCTTTGGCTGAAAGAAAGGGAGGATGGATTCCAGAGTCAGTCTATGAGCCAGCAGCAACCATGAGTTATCTTCATTGCATTATTCATGAGCAAGAAAACAACATGTTACAGAACATCATGGAAGTAGCTAATTTTATACAAATAGCACAGAGAAAAATTCAGCCTTATTGCTAAATAATGTTGTACATAGTCCTGCCCTTTCCTGATCATTGTTCAACTATTTTTTTAATTTTGTTTTATTGCTTAGAGTATTACATATGTCTCCTTCCCCCTCCCCCCCTTACCTTGACATTGTTCAACTATTCTAACAGACCCACAGAGCTTCCGAAACCAACATCGAATCTATCCTGTCATCAATTTTCAAACTATCCTTTTACTATTCAGAATCACAGGCTTCAGGGGAAGGTGTTGCTGAGACTGCCCATAGCCCTGCTTGGTCCGGCTCTTTCTCTCTCTTCTCACCCACATTTCTCTACATTAACCACTTCTTCCTCTGAAATTATTTCCCCTTGTCTCCCAATAGGTTTCATAATTAGCACTAGGCACATTCCTAGCAGCTAATAGAAACTTCTAGGGAAAACATTTTATTGATGATAGGTAGATGGATGGATAGAAAAGTAGATAGATAAACTTTTGTGATACTCTTTTCTTGTGTGGAAGATGCCTGGTGACCATAAGGAAAATGATAAAAAGAGAGAACATTTTATCGAGGAGCAATGCTGCAAGTTATTAAGCCAGATGTGGGGAATGAATGCTACGTTCCATTCGGAGATCACAAAATTGCCATGAGGTGGAGACTTAGTATTTTGCTCAAGTCTTTAGCTGGGGCAGTCTGAAAAAGGAGCAATTCCACTTCACGAAAGCTAATAACATGAGAGATTTGGTCAGGGCTCTTGTGGGCTCTCCCGCCCTTCTTCCCCACCCTTAGAATCCTCTTATTGCTTGTCTTTCACTTCCAAGGCTTTGAAGGCATCCTCATAATGGTCTTCTCAACAATATTACCATTAGAGTTTATTCAAAGAAGTCACATTGGCAGAAACTCTCCAAGAATGGGAACATAATCTCGCGCATCAGAAGCACTATAGGAAAAGATCTGCAGCGTCTAGCAAGCCATTAAAGCCCCTAAAACAGACTGCGCATCTATTCATCCTCATTAAGAGATGGGGAAATACAGCTTGAATTATCTTACAGCAGATTCAATGGGAAAGTAGAGAATATAATCATATAATAAAAAACCTCATTAACTCCTCCCATTTGTCAAAGAACACCACAAATTGTCATTCTCGCTTCCAGAATAGAATAAAGATGCTCCAGAGTCAACGTGGAGGATGATCGCAGAATTAGAAACCGGATTTTCTTCTCAAACCAACCCTATTTGCCTCAACAAAAGTCCAACTCACAGCCTCCGGAATGAGGTGCAAGCAGCTCACCATGCTTGGATTTTATACTCTGTGAAATAGTCATGGATATTGTGAGGTGCCTCTGCCCATCAGAGAGTCTTCCCTATTTTCTTAAACTGGGAATTTCCTGTCTAGATGTTCCATGTTCAGTGTTGGACAGAAGTTGAAGAGAAAACATTTTTCTATTCAAGGTACCTGAAAAACTGAACTGAAATATATGAACTTCACTGTTGATTAACATACATCACAATAAAATGCAATATAATTTATTAGTATTTTAAAGTTTCATAAATTATTTTGCATAATTTTTTGGCTAGTGGGATGTGATTTATTTGCATAGTCCAATTTTAAGGCCACTGTCCACTTTTGATGGCTACACTTTAAAACCTTTTTTATTAAATCTCAAAGAATATATTAATTAATATTGATATTTACACTAACCCTTTGATCAAAAGGGTATGTAAGATATGTACTTGGAGAAAGACTCCTTGTAATCTGTTAATTCAGGGGTTTTTCCATTTTATTTGTTAGGATCTCAAAGGCATCTGTGGCTCTGAGCTGTGGAATGAACACTTCCTTCCTCGAGTGTCTTTATTTCTCAGTCAGCCCAGGTTTTAGCTACTCATGCTGCTGTTGCTGCATTTTTCTATCGTTCCATTGTTCTACAGTTGAGGTCTGAACAGAAATTACATGGCAAACAATCAAGCAAAGAGCATGTAATCAGAATGGGTTTCTGACTGTGCAGAAAAGACTAGAGCTGAGGGCTTGGCATCATGTGTTAGCTGAGGGAACTCAGCTCTTCAAATGTCACTCTCTGATGGATGTTTTTGGATTCACCTCCTTACCTCAAAATCTGAAAGTGCAAGGCTGGAGAAGAAACAAATTCATTAGAATCAATCATCAATCACACAGTCAAATGAAATCCATTACAAAGCCAACTAATTTTTATAATTTAAAACTTAAATAGAAAGACTGAATTACAAATAGGGTCAGTTAATACATGGAGTAAAAAAAAAAAAAAAAAAGCTTAAAGAGACCTTTAGGGTTTTTCGTCTGTTTGTATTTATTTAAATTCTTTATTGTTTAAAGTATTACGTAAGTCTCTTTTTCCCCCCATTGACCTCTCCCTGGCTGCCCCCCCTCACTGTCTGTGTCCATCAGTTATGCTCATATGCATGCATACAAGTCATTTGGTTGATCTCTTATCCCTCCCCCCACCCCCACCCCCCGTGTTCCCTCATAGGTTGGACAGTTTGTTCAATGCTTCTATGGCTGGCTCTAATTTTGTTCATCAGCTTATGCTGTTCATTATTTCCCACAAG
>PVJC01022823.1:0-26945 GCA_004026665.1 Murina feae
CTCACGGGTCCTGGGTCCTGCGCTGTCCTGCCCTGCAGCCGCTCTGTGCACTCGGGAGGTCCCTCAGCCCCGCCTGTGCCCTCTCACAGTCTGGGACCCCTCGGGGGATGTCCACCTGCTGGCATGCCTGACCAGCCTGGGTGAGGGGCTTTAAGACTGCCCACAGCTCCCATTGACCCAACGTCCCAGCAAGGCTGGCTGGACGCAGGTTTCTAGGATTTGTTTATCTCCTATAATTGATGCTGTTCCTTTAAGGACTGGGGTTTGTTTATCTTCTATAATTGATACACTGTTCCTTTAAGGCGGCCTACTAATTACTAAGGAAGCCTCCTCTCTGCCTCACCTCGCAACGTCTATAATGAAACAATTGTTACTTTTACTGGTTAGGCCCCGGCTGCTCTTTCCTTCCGCTCCCGAGGATTCTATGATTGTTATATTGTTTCAAACCTGTGTTTCGCTAGAGCCAGTTTAAGCGGAGCGGGCGCAGCTTCACTTTCGCTCCTGCCGCAATGGAAACTGCCATTTACTCAGGTCCGTGAGTGGCAGCCTCCATGTTGGCTGGGCTAATTTGCATACAGCTGCTCTGATTGGCTGGTGGGCGTGGCTTACCCCGTCTCGGATAAATTTTACTATTTCGCTTTTATTAATTTAGATTGTATTGAAATTTGTAGCCATAGCAATCAGACAAGAAAAAGAAATAAAAAGTATCCAAATTAGAAAGAAAAAAGTAAAACTGTTATCTGCAGATGACATGATACTAAAAATAAAGATTCCACCAAAAATTATTAGAACTAATAAGTGAATTCAGTAAAGCTGAATTACAGAAAATTAATACACAGAAATCTGTCATGGTTCTATATACTAATACTGAAGGAGAAAGTAAAAAAACAATCCCATTTACAACTGGCATCAAAAAGAATAAAATACTTAGGAATAAATTTAACCAAGGAGGTAAAAGACCTCTACTCTGAATCTATAGATACTGATGAAAGAAAGTGAAGAAGACATAAATAAGTGGAGGGATATGTTCATGGAATGGAAGAATTAATATTATTAAAATGTCCATACTACCCAATGTGATCTGCATATTTAATGCAGTCTCTATCAAAATACTAATGGCATTTTTCATAAAACTAAAATGAACAATCCTAAAATTTATATGGAACCACAAAAGACCCTGAATATTACCTGGCTGGTTTGCTAAGTGGTTAGAGCATTGGGGTAGAATATCAGCCTATGACCCAAGGGTCACTGGCTCGATTCCTGATCAAAGGCACGTACCTTGGTTGCAGGCTGGATCTCTGGCACAGCCAGGGTGTGTGTGAAAGGCCGCCAATTGATGTGTGTCTCTCACATCGATATTTTTCTCTCTTTCTCCCTTCCTCACTCCCTCTCTCCCTCTTTCCCTCCCTCCCTCCCCTTCCTCCTCTCTAACGGAATGAATGGTAAAAATATGCTCATGTGAGGATAAAGCAAAATATACACTGAATAGCCAAAGAAATCTTGAGAAAGAACAACGTTGGAAGTATCATGCTTCCTGATTTCAAACTGTTCTACAGAACTATAGTAGTGAAAACATTAAGGTAGTGGCACAAAAACAGACACACAGATCAATGGAAAAGAATAGAAAACTCATAAATAAACGCAAGCTTACATGACCAATTAAACTATGACAAAAGAGATAAGAATAAAGACAGTCTCTTCAATAAATGGTGTTGTCAAAACTGGAAAGATAAATAAGAAAAAAAGAAACTAATTTCTTACACTATATACAAAAAACCCTAAAAATGGATTAAAGATTTAAATATGAAACATGAAATTATACAAATAAAGAAAACATAGGTAGTAACTCTTTAACATCAATTTTAGCAATATAAATATACTCTTTATCTTCGCCCAAGAATATCTTTTATTGATTTTAGAGAGAGGAGGGGGAGGGAGGGCAGGAGGGAGAGAGAGAAAGAGAAGAGAAAAACATGGATAGGTTGCCTCCCACACACACCCTGAACCAGAAATTGAACCTGCAATGTAGGTATGTACTCTGACTGCGAATCAAACCTGCAACCTTTTGGTGCACAGGATGACATTCCAAGTAACTGAGCCACCCAGCCAGGGCAGTCTTATTAATGTTTGTTTTGTTTTTGTATGTGTCCTAGGGCAAAAACAACAAAAATAAAAATAAACAAACTGGATAACATTAAACTAAAAGGCTTTTGCAATGTGAAGGAAACTATTAACAAAACAAAAGGGCGACCTACTGAATGGAAAAAGATATTTACAAATAATATACCTGTAAGAGGTTAATATCCAAAATAAAAAAGACACCAAAAACTCCAAACTATCCAATTAAAAAATGGACAAAGGACATGAACAGACATTTCTCCAAAGAAGATATGCAGACGGCCAACGGACACATAAAAAGATGTTCCACATCACTAATCATTAAGGAAATACAAATCAAAACCACAATAAAGTATTACCTCGCACCTATTAGAATGGCAATCACTAATAAATCAACAAACAACAGTGTTGGCAAAGATATGGAGGAAAGAGAACCCTTATGTACTGTTGGTAGGATTGCAAACTGGTGCAGCCACTATGAAAAACAATAGGAAGATTGATCAAAATATTCAAAATAAAATTACAGCCAGGCCAGTGGGGCTCAGTGGTTGAGCACTGTTGACCTGTGAACCAGAAGGTCACGATTCAATTCCCGATCAGAGCATATCCCCGGGTTGGAGGCATGCAGGAGGCAGCCAATCAAAGGAGGCAGCCGATTGATGATTCTCTCTCTCTCCCTTCTTGTCTGAAATTAATAAAAATATTTAAATAATAAAAATAAAATAACTCTATGACCGAGCAATCCCACTTCTGGGTGTTTTTCTGGGAAAAAAGAAAACATTAATTAAAAAAGATACACATATCCTATGTTCCTTGTAGCATTATTTACAACAGTGAAGGCATGGCAGCAACCTACGTGTCCACTGATAGATGAATGAATAAAGACGATACACATAGCCCTGGCTTGTGTGATTCAGGTAGTTGAGTGCCATCCTGTGCACCAAAATGTTGCTGGTTTGATTCCCGGTCAGGGCACATGCCCAGGTTGCAGGTTCAATTCCCAGTCAGGGTGTGTATGGTATGGGAGGCAACCAATTGATGTTTCTTTCTCTCTCTCTCTCTCTCTCTCTCTCACCCCCCCAAAAAATTAAAAACATGTGCTTAAAAATTTTAGACATTTGAAACTCAATAAAAATCTGCTATAAATAAAACTTACCCTATTTTGAAAAAATGATGCATGAAAATGTGATGTTGTAGCAGATATTGATATTAAAGTAATAGTTTCTTCAGAACTAGGATTATGTAAGTAAACTTTTTCCATTTTTGGCATTCCAACTGGCCTGTACAAAAAAAAAAAAAAAAAAAAAAAAAAAAAAAAAAAAAAAAAAAAAAAAAAAAAAAAAAAAAAAAAAAAAAAAAGACAGAAAGAAAGAAAGAAAATTACTGTCACAAATGCTTCAAAGTTCATTTCTAGCTGTTGAGTGAATTTCTAGTTGTTAAAAAAATCAAACATTAAAGAGAGTATAAAGGGGTAAATGGTGATGGAAGGAGACTTGACTTGGGGTGTTGAACACACAATACAATATACAGATGATGCATTCATTATAGAATTGTTCACTTGAAACCTATATAATTTTATTAACCAATGTCACCCCAGTAAATTCAATAAAAAAGAACAAATCAAACATTAAAGGTATTAGGCAAATACATTTATAAATGTTTAAGACAATTTATTAAATTAATTTATATTTAAAGTTACACATAAAAATGCATTTAGCCATTCAACAAATATCTGAGTGTCAATTATATGTCACATATTGAGCCAGGTGCTAGGAAATAATGAAGCAAGTCTCCACTTGGATGAAGCTTACAGTGTTGTAAGGAAGCTGGCTGGAAACAAAATGGTCAGATCCTTTTATCTCTTTCTGTAAAACCACTCTGCCTTCCTACTAATTTGAATTGCGTCCTCTTCTTCCCCAATTCCACTGATACATGCTCTTCAATTTAGGAGGAGAATTTGGCAGTTATGCGAGAAGATCTGCCTTAATGAGCTAGGGGCTATTATCATCCTTACTTTACAAATGGGGATACTGAGGCACATGAAATTTAATTAATTTGTCCAACTTGACACGGCTTTACTAACACACTGTCTCCTTTCAAGGGATAAATATAACACACACTCAGTGGTCTATGTGTGGAACTGGCGCTCCATCTTGGGGATCATCTCCCTTCTTAAATTCACAAGTGACAAAGACCAAGGCCTGGCCTTCTCTCCTTCTTCAATATGCATTACAAGACAGGAGCTCCTAAGTTCACACCTAAAAACAACAGGATCTGTGAGGAAAACAATCCATTAAAAAACATACTATATCATCATAGGCTGTAATGTTACCAATTTTCTTCTGAACCTATGAGAGATTACACTTTCCACCTCAGGAACATTAGGCTTGGCCTTATGGCTTCCTTTGGCCAATGTAATGTGAGAAAAAGTGACCTCCATCATTAAGTTTTAAGAGCCTTCTTGCTTCTTTTTCCTCTGCCAAGAAAGTGACATTTCCCAGACAGGAGTGCTCTTTCAGTCTAAATCCCAGTGAGATTTTGGGTTTAGTTGTGGTTACAGCATCATCTAATAAAGGCTGAATAATGCTGACCAGAAGTTAGAAAAATTGAACCAAGAATTAAAAATAAGCATAATGTAATATACTTAAGGAGATAAGGTAAGATATTAGGAAAAAGCAAGAAATCACAGAAAACGAAAGAAAATCTTAGCATAAAAATATAACATATAAAGGCAACGGATAGGACAGGTATGTAAAAATCTATTAATGAGTCAGAAAAGCAGATTGACAATTTACTTCAGTATTAAGCAGAAAGAATATTTACATATTTAAAATATTTTAAGACAGAGCTATAAAATCAAAAGGAAAATAGAGATATGTAGGCCATAACTAGAAGTGTTAGTATTTGAAAACTGAAATGTAGAACTATTTGAAGAATATGAACAAAAATAATGAGCCAAATCCAAAATTTTTAAAAAGCTGAAATAATTCTTAATTAAAAGGCTTTATGAAGGGTCAATATCATGTAAACATCAAATCTAATTCACCAGCACTTTACTCATTTTCTTCTACAGCTTCAACAGACTCATCAATCCTAGGATCATGGCCACTGTCTTGGATTATTTTAAATGTTTTTCTCTTCTAGACTAGAGTAACAATATTTTTTTTCCACATTACCCCCAAAAGTCAGGCTCACAGGCATAAGCCCCACAAACTATGTAAATAAGAACTTACCACTGTCTTTTGTAAATATTTAATGCATTTTTTAAGGTTTTCATAAAAGTTTGCCCTGCTGTTTATTTTGCCATCAGTTTGAGAATTTATAATGCTGACATAAAATCTTGCTGTTGTTAAGGTTAAATGCTTTCTAGTGCTTTTAAGGCCCAAACCAAGTCCTATAGGTCTTCTGAGAACTTATCACTGCAGATGCTACCACCTCTTGCAAAAGTGGGAGCAGATGAGTTGGCTGCATTTGCAGTCACTGGAAGGCTGTGCCCAGCTTGCCCGTGCAAGGTGGGATCCCAGAGGAGACATTCTCTGCTCTACCCAGAGAAGCAATATCTAGATTAATACTTGGTTGAATACAACGGGGAGAAGATGCATGTGCATCTCACAGGCCAGGAATTTGGGGACTGTCTTAGAATTCCGCCTGTCATAAGCAGCAGATATGATTACTTGCTTAGATAGGTAGATTTAAAAATACAACAAAGAGTTTGTCCAACAGCATCCCATGGCCTATAGCCTAGCCAACATGAGGGCCAATATCGTTCAGCCATTAGGTAAAAGCCCAAACCTGGGCTTGGGTCCTGAGGGACAGAGGGAATCCAGAGGGAAGTTTATGAACTCCTCAAATCAGGAGCCCAACGTGTGAAATCCCTCCTGCTTGGGGTGCAGACTTTCTCAGGAGCGGATCCCTCATAATACAATTAGGGAAGTGGGTACAGATTCAACTGGGACTTTGAATCATGGCCATGATGCTGGAGGAAGAAGTTGTATAAAGACAGTATGAAAGCTAGATTCTTCCTCCTCAAGCTCTATATAGATATACAAGTAGAATAACACCATACAGAAATAAAAATGTCCTCCCTACATCCTGAAAGTTTACCAATTATGTGCTTTCTTCAACAAATGTGCTCTTTTACAACTCAAATGTCCGGTAGGCTAACTGACAACTAGTCATTCATCTCCCTAACAATTCGTACTTAATGTTTTCCCTCCTGCGACCTCTATGGTCTCAACCTTAAGTTAAGATAAAGAAGACAGGTATATGATGGACAATCCTTCAAGAAGACGGATGAAAGATGGCCCCCTGCAGGAGAAAACTTTGAGGTTAGGAAACAAGTCTGGAGGTTCTAGGGGCCTCAGAATGCTTGATTTGCAAGGCCATGGAGGCTGCCCTGCCCTTTCTAACAGTGACCAGAGGAAAGGCCCTGGGCACCACCCTACAAAAATTAACCCTTACTCAGATGAGAAGGGTCATCTACTTATGTTGTTCAAAGAAGCTGGATTAACAAGAACAGAGGGAAGGTCTCAGGAGGAGTGTCAGCAGGCGCCCTGCACTTCTGGGCAGTGCAAACCTCGGGGAGCCGAAGGAGCACTCCTGGCCAGAGCTACTTATAGGCCTCCTACAAACAGCTTTTCCTGCCATTCTTCTTCTCAGTTCACTTGGTGACATGAGCAGAATCCACGACAAAGGGGGAGACTGAAGAGAGAGAAAGGTCACATTAAACCATGGAAAACTTTGGTAAAGTGCCAATTAATACATGCACTATAATTAAGTAGTGCATTAGCTCTCTGCTATGTAACAAATTACCCCAAACTTAGAAGCTTAAAGTGATACCTATTTCTTATCTTACAATCCTGTAAGTCAAAAGTCCAGCATGCATAAAAGAGCACACCTTGTTTATCTGCTCAAGGCCTCACACATCAAAGCTCAAAGTCCTCTTCTAAGCTCATTCAGGTCGTTGACAAAATTTAGGATGCTCTCAGTCTCTTGCCATATGGCCCCCTCCATTTCCAAAACCAGCACAAAGAAAATCCCTTGTGTTAAACACCTTTCAGGCTTCAAGTTTCCAATATTTCTGTCTCTGACTGCCACAGCCAGGGCTCAGGTTATCAGGTCAGGCCTGCAGATCACCCCTCTATCTTAAAAATTAAGGGACTTTGGACCTTAATTATATTATCAAATCAATTACAGCAACACCGATATTAGTGCTTGATTGAATACAATTGGGAGAAGATGGGGATCATCTTAGAATTCTGCCTCTCACAAGCAGCATGTGTGACTGCTTGGCTAGACAGGTAAATTTAAAAATAAAACAAAGATTTTCAAGTGTCTACCAGTGCTTGTCCTATTTCCATTATGAGCTGCTTCAAAGACAGAAGTTGGGCCAAAGGGGATAGTGTGAATTATTTATAGATAAACCAAGCTGAATCAAATATGCAGCTGTTCTCTGAATGCAGAGCTAGCTACTAACTATTCATATTTTAGAATAGTCTGAGGCTCCAAAGAATTAGGAAGAAATAACTATGAATTAGAAACTAGCCTGGAAAGCAAGTTGCAATTCTGTGGTCAATGGCAAGTTTCCTATGCCCCAGAAAGAGGACATGCAATGCCAGGAAACAGCTGAAAAGATGGCTGCGCAACTGCCTTGAGACAAATCTTATGAATGACAGTGACACAGCACTCTTAATAACACAACTTTTGGCAGGAAATTGCACCAAGTCAGTATGTACTTTGTACCACTCAACTACCACATACCCGACCATCTTCTAAAACACATTTTAGATTGAGGGTTTAGCTAGGGTGTTGGTGGAAAAGTTAGAAATTAAAAAGCTAAAGGCATCAAACATGTCTTTAGAAAAAAGGGCCTACTTGATTTTCTTGGAATACCAAAAAGTGATAAGGGAGAAATGCCTTTCATAGACGGAATTTAATTTGACAGTAAAGACCTCCCTTTTTAGTAAGTCTATTCAATCTGCCTAAGACTCCATTTTAAAAGCCTTAGATATGAAATCAAGATTGTCTGCTCTTAATTATGATATAAACCAAAAGAACTCAGTAAACCAAGTTTTCATCCAAAACATCTTTTAGTCTACAATAAATATTTGAAAGAAAGAGCTATGGAAAAAGAAAATAATTAACAGCACTGGCGTAAATAATTGAAGTGGGGTTGGGAGGAAGGTAAGAGGTAGTGATGCCCAGATTATTCCAGCCAATTGTTAAAGAAAGGAGGAGAAGGGTGGAGAAAAAGAAAAGAGGGCAGAGGAAAAGGGGTAAGAAGAACTAAAGAATAAATTTAAACAAATGCATGAAGACCAAGTCAATCATTTTTTTACTAAAATTAGTTTAATTTACTGTGAAAGAAGTTGGAGAAGGCAGTAGAGACAGTTCAGGTAGTGAGAGAAGCCAATACAGGGGGTCTAGAAAGTGGCCAGGGAACTAGAGCTGCTTCCTGGCTAAAGAGCCTGAAGCACTCTTAGAGGCCCTGCATGGCAACCAGATGCTACCTGGAGTGTTAAATTCCATCTCACATAAAGTTCTTCCAGACACTGCAAAGGGCATCTTAAATTAAGAGTGACTTCTGGTCCTGGCTGGTGTGGCTCAGTTTGATTCCCGTTAGGGCACATGCCCAGTTTGTGGGCACGATCCCCCGCAGGCAGCATGCAGGAGGCAGGGGACTGATGTTATGCTCTCACATTGTTGTTTCTCTCTTCTCTCTCTAAAAATTAATGAACTATTCTTTTTTTTTTTTTTTTAAAGAGTGACTCTGGTTTAGCAAAAATGACAATCAGTGGGAAAAGGTTCACGGAATACTTAAGATAAAACTTCAGTGCGTCAGTCAAGGTAGAGAGCAATGACAACTGCACTTAAAATTTTTGGAAAAAATATTACTAAGTGTTTTGTTAAGGATGCTTCCCAAGTTCTAAAATTACTGCTATACATATCAAGCCAATGAAATATTTATAGCACGGCATTAAATCAGTACATTGCTGGACCAAAAAGAAAAGGTATAGCAAATATTTACTGTAGTCCAGCAAAAACACTTGAAAATATGAAACTAATTTAACTGAAGCAAAAGAAGTCAGCAGGCAATCTTATTGGATTTTAATGTATTGTATATAAGTGTTAAATGTGAAATATGTGCCAGAGGTACAAAGATAAACAACATGTATTTATCTCAGTAGCCTGGCCTGGTAAGGGAGGCAGATACCAAACAATGAGGGCGATCCCCAGTGCAGACAGAAGCTAGTAGATGTCATGAGTAATAAAGACTCGAACTCCATGCTTGATTATTGACAGTTTCAAGCCCCAAATGTCCCTTCACCTTATGCTCCACTCCTGAGCAAGCCAGTAAGAAAGCCTGCATACTCTCCCTCTTGGATCTAGTGAAAAGTTCAAGCCATGCAAGGCCACCACACACTCCTCCCTTAGCCACAATCAAAGCAGAGTCAGTCTCCTTTCTCTGCTCTCAAGCCATTTTTCAGACCTGCTTGGGAGCCCACCCAGCTCTCCCCAGAAAGCCTGATTCATTATGTTAAACCTTTTCATACTCTCTTGTGGGGTGGAAATCTGATCGAAGCCAAGGTGATCATTGCACTATGCTGAGATTTTTCAAACTAAAAAAAGCTCTTTTACCCCGATGGAGGGAGGCTATAGAATGTGCGTCTGAAGAGCAGTCAGTGAATCTGTTATCATTGTAGGAAAGAAATATTGATAGTGGGGAGAAGCCAATGCAGAGAGGCAGAAATAAGAAGCACAGAGTGGAGCCCTGGAGTCGAGGGATAATGTGGGTCCTTGTCCCCAAGTCCCAGCTGCATCTCTGACCCTCTTTAGACATACATATTCCTGTCCTCAGAGTTCCTTCCAATGTATGCTCATTTTTGCCTCAACTAGTTTCAGTGAGATTTCTATCCCTTAGAACCAAACCACTATAGCACTGACCAAAGCAGAGGAATTAAAGGCACAATGTAATGACTGTTAATTGTCTTGCAATACAGCAATGGTACTGCAGTATGGAGAATGTCCTTATATATGCAAATGTCTGCTGAAGAACACAGGAATGAAATGTCATTATGTCTGCCACTTTCAAATGACTCAAAATCAACAAAAGTGAGGTAAAATGAGGCAGAAATGTTTGTTATTGAATACTAGGGGCCCGGTGTACAAAAATGTGTGCACTGGGGGGGAGGAGGGAGGATCCCTCAGCACGGCCTGTGCCGTCTCACAGTCTGGGACCCCTCGGGGGATGTCCACCTGCTGGCGTGCCTGGCCAGCCTGGGTGAGGGGCTGAGGGCTGTTTTCAGGCTGCCCACAGCCCCTTCAAGATTTGTGCACTGGGGGGTGGGAGGGCTGGTGAGTGCAGGTGTGAATGTTTCCTGCCGGGTGGCTCACCATCACACACGCCTGGTGGGGCCCCACCGCTGAGGGGACACACCTGGCGCGGAGCCGGGTGGCAGGCCGGGGTCGGACACTGGTGCACGGTCCCTTGGGGGGGCCCTGCTGCTGAGTGGACACACCCAGGGTGGAGCCAGGCAACGGACCTTCGTCAGAGGCTCCGCACTGGCTCGCGCATGACCCCATGGGGGTACGCCCCTCCGCCCCCGCCACTGAGCTAACACACCTGACACGGAGTGCTTGCTGTGGCGGGCAGCGATGCTTGTACACGCCCTGCGGAGGCCTCCAGACCCAGCGCAGAGCCCCCCTGCCAGCCTCCATCTTGGCTGGGTTAATTTGCATACAGCCACTCTGATTGGCTGGTGGGCATGGCTTAGGCATCCCGGAGAAACCGTCAATTTCAGTATTACTCTTTTATTAGATTAGATTTTGTCTATTGACAGATTTTTCTTTTTGTCTTCCTCCTTATTATTGTGTCTTCCTGAAAATTGTTAGTTGAAACACAGATAGTGTGTGTATCTATTCCTGGAAGTGAAATGAACATGTCCTTTGTTCTGCTCTGCCTCTGAAAGAAGTGGGGGTGGGGATCTGAGACTATCTAATCAGGAGTTGAACTGGATTTAAAGTTTGTTATGATAGTTTCCTATAATGAACCATAGGCTTCCAATTTTTCTAATATTACCTTGTTCTTAGGGTGGAGTCTGTTTATCAGAGGGTTTTTCTTATTGCCTCCTTCACTCTTAGGCTACCTTTTAGTGCCTATTGCTCAGAGGGGGTTTTCTTCAAGCCCTTGCCCCTCTCTTAGTAGTCAAATGTTGTTGCTTGTTTCTTAGAGCTTTCTAGTTTGGTGGAGTAGGAAAAAGAGGCTCTCTGTTGTCATGGTTCAGTCTCAGGCTTAGCAGGGTCCTGAGTCTTGGAGGAGGGACTTTTCCAATAAACCTGACCCTCTCATAGTGGTTGGGTATCTCTAATGGTATACACTCAATATGGTGTCCTTTCCCCAGCCAGAGGTAGAGGTTATTCTTTCTATTATCTTCTTAGGTCCTGGAGGCAATAATATGTGTTTTTATTCCCCCTGAAAATTAAGACTTTTTGCCCATAGGCAAGAAAGGTGCAGGTGATGTGTATAATTTTTTCTCACTACAATGTCTACTCTTTCCTAGACTTTCACCATTTAGGAAAACTTTCTCCAGTTTTTTGTTGAGAACATTTGGTGAGAATCCAGAGAGAAGAGTCTTTGAATAGGGCAAACCCCTTTTGCCTGAAGCTTCCTGGGGTTCTATACTCTCATGGTCATCCACACTCAGCTATTTGCAATTTTTTTTTTAAAGAAATTGAATACTTCATAATGGCTTAAATAGCATTCCCCTTTTCTCTTCTGCTCATTCCTATGTGAGTTAAGTGTTGAAGTCTCTATCTCTCCTTAGAGGTACTTATCAGTAATATCAGGCTTAGTTGATCTGTTATCTCAGCAATCTGATGACACCAACAAAGCCAAATTAAAGGATGGTCAGCAATACAGATGACCCTGCTAAAGTTGGATTGCCTGAACTGTATTCCAACCATTCTCAGTAGCTTTCAGTAACCTGAGCATAAAAAGAAAGAAATTAAATGATAGCATTACCCAGTAATCAATGGTATGGTTTTGCTGGGTGGGTGTTTTGGGATAATGGTACTACAAAGGGAAAAAAAGATTGTGCTAAGAGAAAATTAGATAAGATTATCATAGCACACAATTTAGAAAACAAAATTTAGAGATTGGAAAGGAAATAGAAATGTTAAGAGATAACCTATGGACATAGACTTAGAGGGGTAAAGGCCTGGGAGGGTTGGATATGAGGTGGAGGGGGTCAATGGGAAAAAAACATACAAAGGGAACATCTGTGGCGGACCTGAGTTGGAGGCTCTGCAAGGGCAGATGCTCTGCACCGGCTCACTTATGAGCCCTCGGGGGTACCCCCTTACCCCCGCCTCCGCCACTGAGCTAACACACCCGGCACGGGGCGCCTGCCGAACTGGGCAGCGATACTTGTACATGCTCGGCAGAGGCCCCCAGCCCCAGCGCAGAGCTGCCCTGTCAGCCTTCATCTTGTCTGGGTTAATTTGCATACAGCCGCTCTGATTGGCTGGTGGGCGTGGCTTACGTGTCCTGAAGAAATGGTCAATTTCATATTACTCTTTTATTAGATTAGATGGGCTAATGCTACATTCATCATCTATTCTTTATACTTCTGTGACTATATAAAAGCTTCCATAAACATTATTTTTATATGGGAGACTCCTAAAGTATGCTTAACATATCTAGAGCTTAGAAAGACTAGGTATTTCTGAACATGGTAAGTAGTTCTCACAGGTGTAGTTTAGGGTGGGGTGGTATATAAGAAAGATAAAGGACAGGTCTGATGTTGAGACATTTAATATTTATCCTGAAGCCATTAGAAAACCACTAAAGGATTTTTTTGGGATGAGGAATACAGAAAATGACATGATCTGATTTTGACAGTACAGAGATTTCTCCCTCATCCGGGAAGCAGTATATATCATAAACTAGAAAATGGCAGGCATGTGGTCCCAGTCTAGGTACAAAATGACAAAGGTGTGAATTAAGAGGAGAAGAGTGGGCAATGAAGGTTAGAGAGGAGCAGACATGAAAAACCAACAGGATTCTGGGAAGGATTGGTGAGAAAAGGGATGGGGCACTCTGAGAGGAAGGAGGAACCAGAAGACTCAAAACTCAGGCTTTGCTGACTGGTTGGCACTATTCATAGAATTGGAAACACAGAAGCGAGAGCAGGACACACTGAGGTCAAGGTACTTTTGAGGACGAAAGGTGAGTGATGGCAGGGCGAAAGGGCATACAGATTGGGAAACATCGGCAGAGAACGAAGGTTTAAAAGAGGTCACCAAGGAAAAAGTGTGGAGTTGGCTGGAAAGGGCTGAGGAAACAGAAGCAGCCAGTTAGGTACACACAGAAGAACAGAATCCTGAAAGTGACTGAGAAAAAAAGAGCCGTAGACACAGGAGGAAAACACTAAGAGCGGTTCACAAGGGCAGAGGCAGAGAAGAGTTGAGAGGAAAGAACAGGTCAGCACTGCCATGTACTCCTCAACAGAGCAAGAAAGCAAGAATAGTAAGTGCTACCTAACAGAAAGACCTGAAGTCAGGCAGTTCTGGGGTTGATTAATTCAGCAGTTTGACAATATGGTCAAGGGCACAAGTTCTTTCCATTTTTCTCCTCTGTCAGACAAACTTCGCTGACTTAGTCCTCGGGATAGCACTTCTGACTGATTACAAGAGAGCTGCCATAGCACCACAGGAATCACATGCAGACAATACTCAGCAAGGAAGAGGGGTATTTCTTTATTGTATCTATCTCCCTTTTAGAATGAAAAAACAATTATTCCCCAGAAATCCTTTAGTAGACCAGACCTCATTAATGTCAGGTAAAATGGAGTCACATCCATCCCTGAATTGATCACAAACAAGAAAGGGATTATTACAGCTGACGGAGATTAATCAGGATTTATTACTGAGCTAGGAACAGGGTCAGTTACCTTAAGGGCTGGATAACTGGGGAGAAAAAACAAAACAAAACAAAACAAAACAAAAAACCCCCAAAACAAACTGGCAATGTATGAACAAAAATGCAGGGTGGGGTGGATGGAGACTAACCTGGCATGGAGATATAAAGATGGGCCATTCTATACTAAGGTATCCTAATATAATTCTTTTTCCATTTAATATTCATTTAACAAAGAGCAGGGATTCTTTCAGGCAAAAACAGAAAAATAGTCCATGAAGGAAAAAATTTCAATCAACTAAGTTTTATGTTTCTGAGGGTGAAAAACAAACATATTTTAAAAGAGGATATGTGCTAAAACACATCTCTGATTTCCTTTAGCAATCAGTTATTTTCTGACTCAATGATAATGTACTTTCTGCAAAACAATTCATTTTGTTTGTTTTAAACTACTTTCAGGTTTCATAAAAATGAACCTTAACTAAAAATGCCAAAAAAATTAAAAATAAAAATGTCAGGCAATACTTTAAACGTAACAATAATAAAAAAATGCCAGGCAAATTTTTTCCTTCACATCTCCTCTGATTTTCTATAGTCAAAAGTTCTAAATTTAGGAAACTATATTCATGTGGTGGTTTTATAATAAGGATTTATGAAAATTCAGTTTCTTCTATTTGGGGGGTGGGTCATTATTTAAAGGATTGAGGGACAGATAATTTGAAACAGGAATTCCCAATTTCAATTAAGGTATTTTTGAATTCCTGAAAACTTCTTGATCTCAAGGGATCCATGAAATTTGCAAAATTCCCTCAAAAAACAAAACAAAAAGCTAATGAAGTGAAAAAGAGTTGAGTATAACTTTTGAAATAATCTGTCTAGAAAGCCTACTATTAAGATTTTCGAAGTAAAAACTCACTATTGTAGACTAAAAATATTAGTACTATACACTGATCTCCTCGCCCTACCATCACATATTCTCGTATGCCCTCGAATTGCTCACACCATAGCCTTAGAATGGAGCTCATCACTTTTTATTCTGATCCATTCCAACTTGCTAGAGGGGCATTACTGAAGCAGTTACATCATTTAAGATAGTCTTTTAATCCACCTGTTAAATTGGGTTGAAACCAAATATGGGTGAAGACTTCCCCTAGTGTATCTGCAATGTGCAAAACCTGAGATACAGTTTGAGGAAGCAAGTCTGTAGCTGAACACTGCCTTTCTATGGGATTTACTTTATAAAAAAAATATATTTTATAGATTTTTTACAGAGAGGAAGGGAGAGGGGATAGAGAGTTAGAAACATCGATGAGAGAGAAACATTGATCAGTCGCCTCCTGCACATCTCTCTCCCACTGGGGTTGTGCCCGCAACCCTGGTAAATGCCCTTGCCCGGAATCGAACCTGGGACCCTTCAGTCTGTAGGCCGACGCTCTATCCACCGAGCCAAACCGGTTAGGGCTGGGATTTACTTATATTTGCTCTTCTGGGATGGTGATATTATTACTTTTAAAAAGTCCCTCCTTTTCCCCACTGACCCCTTTTAGCCCACCCCCACCACAGGCCTTCACACTATTATCTGTGTCCATAGGATATGTACACACCCATACAAGTTCTTTGGTTGATCTCTTCCCACCCACTCTGTCCTTCCCTCTGAGATTCCACAGTCTATTCCATGCTTCTATGTTTCTAGATCCACTTTGTTTATCAGTTTATGTTGTTCATTGAATTCCACATGAGTGAGATCACGTGGTTTCGCACATCTTTGTATTGTTTTTTAAATCTCTATGTCATGTATTTCTGCTCTGATCTTTATTATTTCCTTCCTTCTACTTACTCTGGGATTTTCTTATTGTTCCCTTTCTCATTCTTTAAGGCGTAGTGTTAAATAGTTTATTATTAATTTTTCTTGTTTTTTTCTTTTGTGATAGGCCTGTAGTGCTATGAACTTTCCTCTTAGGACTACTTTCGCTGTATCCCATAGATTTTGGGTTTTTGTGTTATCATTTTCATTTGTTTCCAGGAAGTTTTTGATTTTTCTTAATCTCATTGGTAACCCATTCATTGTTTAACACATTAAGTGCCCTGTCAGTCACCGGTGACTGACATTATACTTTCTGTCCGGAAGACAAAACAGGCTGGGCGTTTAACGTGTTAATAACATGCTATTTAGCCTCCATGTGTTTAAATGCTTTTACTGTAGTTGATTAACATTATTGTTTTGATGGTGTATAAAAGTTTGAACTTTAGACCTGTCCAGTGTGGCTCAGTTAGTTGAGCGTTGTTCCATGTACCGAGAGGTTGCAGGCTCCATCCCTGGTCCAGGTGGATTCAGGAGACAGCTGACTGATTATCTCTCTCACATCAATGTTTCTCTCTCTCTCTCAAATCAATTTTTTAAAACGTTTGTACTTTAAAACATATGTACCTCTCTGGCTGGGTAGCTCAGTTGGTTGGAGCATCATCCCAAACACCTAAAAAAGGGTGGTGGGTTTCATTCTTGGTCAGGGCATATAACTAGGATGTGGGTTCAATCTCTGACTGGGGAGCATACGGGAGGCAACGAATAGATGTTTCTCTCTGACATCAATGTTCCTTTCTTTCTCCCTCCCTTCCTCTCTTTCTAAAAAACAATGAAAACATATACTCAGGTGAGGATTAAAAAATAAAAACACATGTATGAAACAAATAGTATATCCTTTTATATCCACAGGAAACGTTTAAATAATAAAAATGGAAATTAAGTGCTAATCAAAAAAGGTAACCTATAAATTTTATGCTGCTTCTGAAGATAAGAGTCTCTGAAAAGAGACTGAAATATGTGAGTAGTTTTCAAACTTCAAAAGTTAATATTGTATGTTTTGTTCATAATATTGCTTCCTATATATAAGCTGCTTAAACATTATTTGTTTCCCTGGTGACTTGAACATTAACTTTCTCATCTAGATAACACAGGCAAAAGGCAAGACAATGCATGAATAAAATATACACAATAGTTGAAAGGAATAACGATGGTCTGAACATTTTAAACTTACTGTTCATGGAAATCCAGCATCGGTGGTTCAAATCGTATAGGTCTGCAATTACCCCGGTACAGAGATATACTGTAAGAAAAAAGAAAACAGCGTAAGAAGCAATTCCTCAAATAACCTATTTCCCAAGCCAAAGTCAGACACTGAAATTTTGTCATGAAAAAAGTATCTTTAAGAAAGGTTAAGTCTAATGTTCTATTAGGGATGTGCATTATTTTATTAGAGGATATCAGTAAATGTGTGTTTTAACAAAATTAAAAACAACAACACAAGAGTAATTTCCCTATTGAAAGGTAATGCAAAAAACAGAAACTGCTCAGGTAGATGAAATGTTGAAATTTATTTGGTTGATATAGTTGATAATAACATACCTTAACATACTCACTTGGATTTTTTATACATGTACAATGAACTATAAATAGATAATACAACCACACATACTTGGAAGACATTATACATATTATAACTAAAATGGCAAAGGAGCTCTAGCCGGTTTGGCCCAGATAGAACCGGATAGAACACTGGCCTGCAGACTGAAGGGTCCTGGGTTCAATTTTAGTCAAGGGCATGTACCTCAGTTGCAGGCTCGATCCCTGGCCCTGGTCAGGGCGCATGTGAGAGGCAACTAATCGATGTGTCTCTCTCTCACTCACATTGATGTTTCTCTCTTTCTGTCTCTTCCCCTTTCTTCCACTCTCTCTAAAAATCAATGGGGGGAAAAAAGGCAAAGGAACTAAACAAAAATTAATTTTGGGATAGAAATTTCCAAGAACTGAAATGCCTTTTTAACCTGCAAGTCTGGAGCACACTGATCTATGCCCTCTTGGCCTAAATATTTGAGTATCATGTCTACCTATTCCATTTTGATACTAGTCCTTCCCACTAGGACAGGTTTCAGAATGGCAAACTTCCTCAACATCACCACGATCCAACAGTGATGGTAAATATAAACGACCTGGGGGTTGAGTCCACATAACCACAGTCATCTGTTTATATACAAAGTAAATCAGAAACTCAGTCAGCCACTGAAGTTTCTAAATAGTCCATATTTCTCTTTTTGTTGCATTTTAAGAAGTGAAATAAGAACAAAACCCATTCTGTGAGATGACTATTTCCATCACCACCACAATTCACAAGAACACAAGCTTCAAATGATACATTAATTTTATTCAAGAAACAGAGAAAATACATTAGAAATAGACAAGAAAATACAAAATATGTAGGAAATTTAGCTTTAACTCAATTCTATAAAGATTAAATAGTCCGAGGAGTGGCATAATTGAGCTAAAAGCTCTAAAGTCAAAGGTGTTTTTAATCCTACCAATTAAGAGCAATCCTCTGTGCTGCTTGATAATCCCTCTACATATGGTGAACAGTAAAGAAGACACACACAAATAAAATGAAAAACATCCAACATTAAGATGATACTGTACAAAAGCACAAAACTAATGATGGTGGGACAAAGAAGGCACAATTCCTCACAAGACAGTTGCTACATGCAGCAAGAGGTACAGAATCTACTCTTAATTTCTGTCCTGCTAAGACATGGTGTAACTCTGGCTCCTTTGAAACAAGAGATTCTACTACTGATAAAGTTCATCAGTTTTAATGGTGTGAAACCCAAACTTCCATGAACTCTTAATCCAATCAAGGGGAAAGTATAGTGCATAAAGTAAATATGTATAACTCATTAATTTATATATAAACACTGACTTATTAAACACTAAATATATAAAGGAGATTAAAATACAGTTTTTCTCTCAGAGAACCGAGGGTTTACTCCCCAACTTGCAAATAGAAATATCTAAAGTAGCCAGACAAGGTAAAAAAAAAAAGTGCTCACTCCATAAATTCAACACAAATATACTGAATCCTGTGAGCTATCTAGTGCTGGGGCTAAGAGAACAAAAGCAAACACCTTGCTCTCATGGTACTAACATTCTGGTAGGGATGACACAAGGGAAACATATCAGAGAATGATGTGTAACGTATAAAGACAAATCACACACAGAAGGGACGGAGAAGGGCACTTGAGCTGAGACCTAATGGTGGAGATCTGGGCAAGGGAAGTAGAATGTACTTGGCATGTTGAGGAACAGGAGGCTGATGTGGCCAGAGTGCAAGGAAGGAGGAGGAGAAGGAAGAAGGAGCGAGGATCAGAGGTACAAAGGCAGCTCTCCTTGTACAAGTCTGGATTTTATTCTAAGTATAACAAAAAGCCTTTATAGTGTTCTGGTTGTTGTGTGAAGAGAAGAAACTGTAGCAGCCCAAAAGTGGAAGCAGAGAGTGGTGCAGTAATCCAGACAAGAAGGGAGGATAGCCGTGGTCTATGTGGCTGTAAGGGAGGGTGGTAAGAAGTGGCTCTTTTATGAATACAGCATGGGCAAAAGTAGGTTAACAGCTGTTTCTATGAAAAGTAATACAATGATTAATAAATAACAATACAAGAATAAATTCTGTTTCCCATACTCACAACTGTAAACTTTCTTTTGCCCCACTCTATATTTGGAAGCCAGAGGCAACAGGTTATGCTGACAGGTTGATTGTGGAGAAAGAGGAGAATAATTAAGGATGGTTTGATTCTGGACTCGTAGTCATGACATGGGAGGAATGGGTTGGTAGTGGGGAAGAAGGAAAGAGGGGTAGATATTTAGGAATACTATTTTAGGTATCTGAATTTGAGATGTCTTATCTATCTAGATGGAGATGTCAAGTAGGCACTTGGATATACATGGTTGTTGCTTTATATGAAAAAGTTAACAATTATTGGGTATTATTCTTATACCTAGTTACTTTGGTGAGTCAATTGTAATAGTTTGTATATAGATTCTATTACATTTCCCCATCACTCTATGGGCTGCCAAAATAATTTCTGTTCTTGGATTATCTCTGTAAACAAATCATCTGCAAGTAAACACAATTATATATCTTCCTTTCAAATCCTTAGACATTGTTTTCCTTTTTTATGCCTTATGTGGGCAAAGGCTGCCCATCAAATGCTCCACAGAAGTCGTGACCAGCAATTGTTATGGTGATATTTATAGAACACTCACAAAATGTGAGATAGAGGGAACAATAGATAACAGATAATCCCCTCATAAATAAATGTATATTTTCACCCTGGCCAGATGGCTCAGTTGGCTAGACTGTCGTCCCATACACACAAAATTGCAGGTTCGATAACCAGTCAGGGTACCGTATTTTCCGGCGTATAAGATGACTGAGCGTATAAGACGACCCCCAACTTTTGAGATTTTCCTGGGTTAAAAAGTCCAGACGGAGACCGTATGTGGCACAAAAACTCCGTCGGCTCCATTGAAATGAATGGAGTGCGGCCGTTTTTGAGCTCCCCCCATTGTATGCTGCAAGCGCAGATTTTCCAGTCAGGCTCAGAAGTTTTAGCACCTGCCCTATAAGACAACACCCGGTGTATAAGACGACCCCCGACTTTTGAGAAGATTTTCCTGGGTTAAAAAGTCGTCTTATATGCAGAAAAATACAGTATATACTTAGATTGCAGACTCAATACGCAGTCAGGGCACATACAGGAAACAACCAATCAATGTTTCTCTCTCTCTCTTTCTGAAATCAATAAAAACATATCCTCAAGTGAGGATTAAAAATAAATAAATAAATAAATAAATAAATAAATAAATAAACGCTTATTTTCAAAGCAATAATAGATCTATACCTAAGAAACAGTTTAATATCTGAGTGGGTACAACACAAATTGGCATAGGTATAATCAGCATAATCTTATTTTAACAAAACGAAAACTCCATTAACGTAACTGTCATGTAGCCACAACAGATTAAAAGGGTAGTTACTGTGTTTGTTTAGAAAGGGCGTGACATTATTTAATGCTTTATTAACAGAAAGCAAATGTTTGCAAATCCATAATGTTGAAAAATAAACTGGGGAAGAAACAATATGAACAATGGTACCCTTTGGCAATTTCAAAGAAACAGAATCTGAGACATTATAATGCACAATTTTATGCTTTCTACTATGATTATATTTGTTTTGGAAATCTCAACAGTTTTTATTTGCACTGAAAATTTAACTACTTATTTGGTGATAAAGAGATGAATAAAGACTAGTTTCTGACAAGCTGGGGAACTGAAGAGAGACAAGACTTCTTGTGGGACATGATCCATGCTGTCTGGAGAACTGCTCGGTCAGAGTTAGGCAGCCAGCTCCCAGTGAAGCACATAAGGCCTTCTTCGAGCTTTGGGAGTTTGCTTAAATTCAGAAATTTAAAAGGTTTTCCTAGGGGCAGTTACTACCTAATGAAAAGTACTCTTTGGCCCACTATTTCTTAGAGAATAGTTAGTGGTCTGCTTACATGTTAATCATCCAAAAGGCTATCAGAAGTGCAGATTCCAGGGCCCCACCCTTACATCTAGTGTGGAACCCAGAAATCTGTGTTTTTATATACATTCACATTTGGATCTACTCTTGTATCCTGACCCACAATAATCATTGCAAGCAGAATTAAGAGGAGGAAAAGTCCCTTAGTAGGTAAACCTTTCAAAGTTACTTTTTAAAATGGTTCCAAATATGATTTTCATTAGAGAAAGTTAAAAAAAATGACTTAAGAAAAATGATACATACTATTCCTATATACAATGAGATTTATCAGCCTTTGAACGTGGGATATATTTGAACGTGAGTAGACAGATTATTATGACCACCCCATCAGTACTTCATTGGGCCACCTTCTGCCTTCAATACTGCGGCGATTCTTCTTGGCATTGACTCCACGAGATGTTGAAAGGTGATGCGAGGAATCTGACACCATGCCTGATGAATAGCACTGTCCAGTTCTGTGAGATTTGATGGTTGTGGAACCAGCTGCCTGATGGCTCTTTTAACTTCGTCCCACAAATGTTCACTTGGATTGAGATCTGCTGATTGTGGGGGCCACCTAAGCAAGGTAAAGTCTCCTACATGTTTTTGAAACCACTCCTGCACAATACGGGCACCATGGCATGGCACACACACTGTCTTGTTGGAAGAAGCAATCTCCATTGGGATACGCCATCAACATGATAGGATGAACTTGATCAGCAACGATACTTAGGTATGTTGTGCTATTCAGACATTGTTCCACACGAATTAAAGGGCCCAAATCATGCCAGAAAAACATGCCCCAAACCATAACACTGCCCCCTCCAGCTTGAAGGGTTGTACTCATGCATGTGGGGTGCACCCTTTCATGCTGTTTCTGCCAAATTCTCACCCTGCCATCTGCATGATGCAACTGGAAACTGGATTCATTGGACCACATGACTTTTTTCCAATGCTCGACTGTACAACCCTTGTGTTCCTGTGTGAGATGGAGAAGTTTTATCTTGGTAACTGCAGTCAGCAAAGGTGAACAGGCCTTCGGCTTCCATATCCCATATGATGCAGTGTACGGCTAATTTGCCTACAAATCCTGGCATGATTTGGGCCCTTTAATTCGTGTGGAACAAAGTCTGAATAGCACAACATCCCACGTTCAAAGGCTGTTAAATCACGTTGTTTATCCATATCTTCAGAAAAAAGTCACTTCTACTGTCGTGGTAAACAACCTGCTTCCCTATTTATAATGGTCTGGCCCTCTAGCAACTTCAGTGCGAAATTATAGCTAATTTGCCTACAACCGTCAGGTGGTCATAATAATCTGGCCACTCAGTGTATATCACATATAGGTGCCTTTGTACCTCACACATTTCCACATTTCCAATATATACATTTTAGCTTAAATTTGCATTTCCCTAAGAACTAATCATATTGAACATATTTTCATTTTATTGTCCAATTAGATATCTTTTTTTAATAAAATGTCTGTACAAAGTTTTTAAACTGGGGTGTTTGTCTTATGATTTAAATTATAGGATATAAGAGTTCTTTTTGTATCCAGAAACATACTCTTTGTCATATATATCCGATGTGAATATTTTCTCCTTGTCCCTCCTTTTCCTATTATTAATGGTGTCTTTTAGGGAATGGCACAATCAAGATGACAACATATGCCATTCTGACATCAGTTCCTAGCACAAGAAAACCAACTAGCAACTATCCACAGGTTAAGACATTATTTTGAAAATTCAAGAAACGGGGCAAGGCTGAAACACCCTCCACCCCACCCATGAATCACAGAGACTGAAAAGGACCACATTACAAAGGTAGGAGGAAGACTGACTGTGCTGCCCCTCCACCAGGCCAGCACAGCTATGCACTGAGAAGGCCCCGAGACCTAGGGTTTCTCCAGTGGGAAAGAGAGCCCAAGGTAGACATCCAGCTCTCTCAGTGTTGTGGGTTGCTTCCTGGAAAACCCAGTTTGGGACTGCAGAGGCAATCTATGGGGGCAGATCCGTGGGGTTTGACTACTGTAGATCAGATTTGGATGGAGAAGGGAGTGGAGCTTATAGCAAATAATGCTTAGTTCTTTGCAGACTGCATTACTCCTTCAACAACACCCTAGTAGAGACCCTAGCCAGCGGCCAGGGAGATGGTGGGCAATTTTGCCTGATTCAGGTCCCCAATCAACAAGCCATAACGTACAGCCATAGATTGTTCTATGGTCTGACACGCACAGGGAAGCAATTTCAAAGACTAATAGGGCTGAATACAGCTTCCAGTCCTGATCAGGAGACCTAACCAAAATACCTGGGAAGTTCTGTAGCCCATCTAGTAACTCCACTTACAATGGCACTAAAGCAGAGAGCCCAGCAGTGGCTCTGTCCATCTGCAGAACAAACCTGGTTCACCCATCTGGCCAGGGAACTTGATACACAGCTCTGTTGGATTTGGGTTCCCAGCAATCAAGCTGCAAGAGATGTGAAGCCTGCTCTACTGTCTGCCTGGAAAAAGAATCAAATATACCCCACCCAACTGCAGATAACTGTATAGTCCTGCCCAACGAGGAAGACTGACCAGAGGAAATGGGCAGTCTGGAACACATCCTACTGCTCCGCATGAACAGAGAACCAAGCCAGTAGTGTTTTTTTATTTTTTTTTAAATATATATTTAATGATTTCAGAGAAGAAGGGAGAGGGAGAGAGATAGAAACATCAATGATGATGAGAAAGAATCACTGAGATCAGCTGCTTCCTGCATGCCTCTTACTGGAGATCAAACTCACAACCCGGGCATGCGTCCTTGACTGGAAACAAACCTGGGACCCTTCAATCTGCAGGCTGACATTCTATCCACTGAGCCAAACCGGCTAGAGCCAGTAGTGTTTTCTAAAAAAGTATGTTCTTATTTATTTTTCTTTTTTAGAGAGAGAGGGAGAAAAAGACACAGAGAGAAATATCAATGTGAGAGAGAAACACCGATTGTTTGGCTCCAACACACACCCTGACTGGGGACAAACCCACAATCCAGGTATGTGCCATGACCAGGAATCCAACCAGCAACCCCTCAGTGCACAAGACAATACCCAACTAACTGAGCCACACTGGCCAGGGTACAAGCCAGTAGTTTTACCTAATTGTTCCAGGTAACAGCACCCCTGAATTCAGAGCTCAGGAAGTAACCTTGGCTAAACTGAGACCCTAGCTGTGATGCATCCTAAGACTAAGGTGACCAGGCCAGCAGATTTTAACATTGGTAAAGCAGGACACCACTGACCGCTTGGCCGCCGAAAACCGTATATCCCCTTCCTGTTCTCCCGTCGTTCCCTAGCTTGTTGTGCATTCTTTCCAAAAATTGGGACTTTTTAAAAATGCCATGGGATGTGGGACAAATTGTTAAAAATTGGGACTGTCCCACCAAAAGCGTGATGTCTGGTCACCTTACCTAAGACCTATCAAGCATCCTAAGCTGAATGGTGAAGGACTGTTTCTGCTGAAGTGGGCGATAAAATCTGAAAGAGGATACTACATACTCTAATGTGTAGATACCAAGGAAAGGAATAAAGAATTATGAGTAACCAGGTAAACACAATACCACCAAAGGAAACTAATAAAGCTCCAATAACTGACCCTAAAGAAAGAAATATTCGAACTGCCTGATCAAGAATTAAGAATGATATTCTTAAATACGTTTAGTGAACTATAAGACATATAGACAAAATTAGGAAAACAATGCATGAACAAAATAAGAATAGAAATTATTAAAAAAAGAAACCAAACAGAAATCCTAGTGCTGAAAATACAATGCAATGAAGAATTCCAGAGAGCTTCAACAATAGACTTGATGAAGGAGAAGAGAAAATCAGTGGACTGGAAGATAATTTGAAAATATTTAGTTAGAGGAGCAAAAAGAAGAACAAAAGAAAGTGAAGAAAGCATGTGGAACCTACAGGATACCATCAAGAAAAATAATAAAAGTATTATGGGAATCACAGAAGGAGCAGAGAAAGGGAAAGAAAGTATATTTAATAATGAATGAAAATTTCACAAACACGGGGAGAGAAATGAACATTAAGATTCACGAGGCCTGTCCTGCCAGCATGACTCAGTGGTTAAGCATTGACTTATGAATCAGGAGGTCACAGTTCAATTCCTGGTCAGGGCACATGCTCGAGTTGTGGGCTTAATACCCAGTGTAGGGTATATAGGAGACAGCCACTCAATAATTCTCTCTCATCATTGATATTTCTATCTCTTTCTCCTCTCCCTTTCTGTCATCCATCTGGGGCGACCAGGCCAGTAGGGGGGTTAGTGAGGGACGACCAAACAATTGAACAGCAGGCTGCATGGGGTGACCAGGCCGGCAAGGGGGGGGGCAGTGAGGGGCGACCAGGCTGGCAGGGATAGGGGGGAGTAAGGGGTGACCTGGCTGGCAGAGAAGAGCAGCTGGGGGCAACCAGTCAGCAGGGAGTGGGAGGCAGTTGGGGACGACCAGTCCGGCAGAGGGGGGCAGTTAGGGGCGACCAGGCAGGCAGGCGAGCAGTTAGGAGCCAGTGGTCCCAGATTATGAGAGGGATGTCTTACTGCCAGTTTATGCCCAATCCCTGGGATCGGGCATAAACCAGCAGTTGGGACACCCCCAAGGGGTCCCAGATTGGAGAGGGTGCAGGCTGGGATGAGGCCCGAACCCCCCATGCACGAATTTCATGCACCGGGCCTCTAGTCCTATATAAACTAATAAAAGCGAAATAGTAAAATTAACCGTTTCTCCGAGACGGGTAAGCCACGCCCACCAGCCAATCAGAGCAGCTGTATGCAAATTAGCCCAGCCAACATGGAGGCTGCCACTCACGGACCTGAGTAAACAGCCCTTTCCATTGCGGCAGGAGCGAAAGTGAAGCTGCGCCCGCTCAGCTCGGCTCCGATTAAACTGGCTCTAGCGAAACACACCTTTGAAACAATATAACAATCATAGAATCCTCGGGAGCTGAAGGAAAGAGCAGCCGGGGCCTCACCACTAAGTAACATTGTGTCATTATAGACGCTGCGAGGTGAAGCAGAGGAGGCTTCATTAGTTAGAAGGCCGCCTTAAAGGAACAGTGTATCAATTATAGAAGATAACCCCAGACCTTAAAGGAACAGCATCAATTATAGGAGAGAAACCGCAAAAACCTGCATCCAGCCAGCCTTGCTGGGACGTTGGGTCAATGGGAGCTGTGGGCAGCCTTAAAGCCCCTCACCCAGGCTGGTCAGGCACACCAGCAGGTGGACATCCCCCGAGGGGTCCCAGACTGTGAGAGGGCACAGGCTGGGCTGAGGGACCTCCCGAGTGCACAGAGCGGCTGCAGGGCGGGACAGCGCAGACCCAGGACCCATGAGTGGGAAACAGGCGGCAGGGTTGGAGGGCACCGGGAAGCGGGTAAGAGGTGGCAGGGGGTGGCAGCCTGCTTGGTGGGCTTCCCAGGCCCTTGGAGGGGGACCGGGAAGCGGGTAAGAGGCGGCAGGGGGTCGGCGGCCTGCTTGGTGGG
>PVJC01022824.1:0-26931 GCA_004026665.1 Murina feae
AAAAAAGTATTCTTTGACCAGAAAAAGTAACTTGTATTTCTACATCCCTTCAAGGCCCTTGAAAAGTACCTGCACTGTGCTCTTACAGGACATGAGAATCACTACTCTGGTCACAGTCTACATTCCACCAGTTATAATCTATAGATGCATATCCATTCAATCTCTCCTACTGAAACAAAATCTCTGCTTCTCACATTTAAAATTACTTTATTCTGTATTTCTTGATATTTTCTCTTTGGAAAACTATTTTATTTTCCTCCATTATATTTCTGCTTAAAATTCCCCAGGAAGATTTTCTTTTCTGAATACCCAATATGACTCAATCCTAATCTTTTCATTAAATTATTCTTCTTCAGTGATTATTTCTAGTCCTTGACAATGTATTACATTTTGATAATGATTATGTGAAATACATAAGTAGCATGATGTGTAATATGTAAATTGCACTTGATATATATTAACTAGAGGCCCGGTACACAAAAATTTGCGCACTCTGGGGGTCCCTCAGCCTGGCCTTTGCCCTCTCACAGTCTGGGAAATCTTGGGGGATGTTCACCTGCTGGCTTAGGCCTGCTCCCCGGGCAATTAGGCCTAAGCTGGCAGTCAGACATTCCTCTGGCAGCCCGGGAGCCCTCAGGAAATGTCCACTTGCCAGCAGGGAGCAGTCTTAAGCTGCAGTTGGACATCCTTAGCGCTGTTGAGGAGGCAGGAGAGGCTCCCACCACCACCGCTGTATTGGCAGCCATCAGCCTGGCTTGTGGCTGAGCAGAGCTCCCCCTGTGGGAGCGCACTGACCACCAGGGGCAGCTCCTGCATTGAGCGCTGCCCTCTGGTGGTCAGTGTGTGTCATAGTGACCAGTCATTCCCAGTTGTTCTGCTGTTAGGGTCAATTTGCATATTACCCTTTTATTATATAAGGTAGAGGCCTGATACATGGCAGGGGGCCAGCTGGATTGCCCTGAATGGTGTCCCAGATCAGGGTGGGCATTGCATCCCACTGGGGTCATGGCCAGCCTGGGTGAGGGGCTGATGGCTGTTTGCAGACTGGCCACAGCCCCTAGCCATCCAAGCTCCCAGCGAGGCAGCTGGAAGCAGGTATCTGGGGTTTATTTATCTTCTATAATTGAAACTTTGTTGCCTTGAGTGGAGGCCACAGCCTGCCTAGGTAGGCAGCTTCCTCCATCACCAGAGCAATGAAGCCTCCTGCTTACTTCAGTGCTGTGGCTTCTATAATTGAAACTTTGTTCCCTTGAGCAGAGGCCACAGCCAGTCTAAGGCAGGCAGCTTTCTCCATCACTGGGGCAATGAAGCCTCCTGTTTGCTCAAGCTCTGTGGCTGCCAGCTACCATCTGGTTGGGTTAATTTGCATATAGTCGCTCTGATTGACTGGTGGGCGTGGCTTGGGATGTAGCAGAGTGACACAATTAGCATATTACTCTTTTATTAGATTAGATTATCCAGTTAAATTCTTTCCTCTATTAAATTAGTAAAGCTGGTAACATGTTATTTATAGCATTCACACTTCTCTGCATTTAACAATGTATTGTTTTGCATACAGTTAACATTCTATGATATGTTCAAAAGCTACTATTCCTATCCTCCCTCCACTATCATGAATATATCAGACACTGTTCTCTTAGGGTGTTCTGTTTTGCATCCTGCATTTTTCTTTCTTATTTATTATTGCAATCTCCATTAGTAAATTGGCCTCTTTCCTGTACTTGTTCAGATCCCAGCTGTTTGGGCTACAAGGATCTTGTAAACAGGGCCAGCCAAGACTTAAGATCAGATAAGAAATTATTACTTTTGCCCAATAAATTTACATTTTCAGTTTGCTAATGAGGGAGGAATCTACTGCCAGGTTTTTCTGGAGTAATGTTTTGACTCTTCTACCAAAAAGATAGATAATACCATTTGAAAATATTGCACAATAATGTGTTTCTGTAGAAATTAAAATCAAAGTTAATAAAACTAAAAGATAACTATGACCAATTAAACTCCTTAATAAAAATTATATTTAAAAATATGAAAGGGACAGAGTTCAAAAGTCTGAACTATTAGATGAAATAAATGTGACCTCAAAACCTGATTTTCAAGTTCTGAGTACAACTACAAAGCAAATGAATTCTGTCATTTCCTGTGCATGTGTACAAAGAAATATAAAGTTTAAAATAAAGAATAGCATGTAAGTATGTGAAGCAGAAAACCTAATAATATTTTAAAGAAAACAATTAAAAGAATACTCATTTTTCAACCTAAAGGTAGGCTTCCTACCCTGCCTTAAGATCTCCTGTCCTATCTTTTCTCTCATGAGCCCTCTGCCTACCGTATAATGCACACATTGGTAGGAGGCAGCCATTTGATAATTTTCATCAGTGGAATGACATGACCAAATTTATATTCTGCCCCCTGTAGTGATTAGATTGTAGGAGAATAGCTGAAGTGTGGTACTCAGAAGACTATATTAGTACTCTGGGAAGAAGATGAGGGTGACTTGAACTTGCTTTGGACATGATGAAAAGTCATATTTGGGATACACTTTGAAAGTAGTACTAATGAGGATTACCTCAAGTTAGTTAAGAGGTGTAAGTGAGAAAGAAATATCAAGGAATACTACATTTTTGGTTTGTGCAACTGGGAGAATGTAGGCACCATACTAAGAGACAAAACCAGGGAAGGAAAAGGTTTGGGATTAAATAACAAAGAGGTTTGGCCCTGGCTGGTTAAAGCATTGTCCTAATACACCAAGGTTGCAGGTTTGATTCCAGGTCAGGACACATACAAGAGTCAACTGATGAATGTATACATAAGTGAAACAGCAAGTTGTCACACTTTGATGCTAGACAGCCTTCAAATTCAATTTCAGAGCACCAGCCTTCAAAGAAAAATAAACTTAAAAATATGTCAGAAGAATATTGCTCAGAAGTAGTATGGTTTTCAGGCAAACAATTTTTCAATACCATGTTTATTTTGAGCGAATTGAAAATACTGTTATCTTGTCATCTGTTCTCCAGATTTCTCCCCTAGCCATTCATTTGCCTCTCCTATCACTTTCATTTAAAAGCAATCAAATATGCCGTCACTGACACTAGATTATAACTTCAGATGCAAAACAAATAATGAGCAACTCTTTAGAAAAAGAGAGTGTGTAACCACTATCTGTATGCAATATAACAAAGGAGGCAATAAAATTGAGCTACAGTTCTCTCTGATATACTCCCTTAATACAAAATTGCCCCTCCAATCTTCAAAGGATTCCTGGCTCTGCATTTCATAAGTAATTCTAAATCTACTCAGCTTCTCCTAAGAGGGGTATTGAACTCTGAGCCCAGAAAACCTGCTTCCTTTGGATCTCTCACGGGGCAGACACCAGACCTTAAACTTGGCACAGAGAGTAGAAAATTATGCATCTGATTCTGGTGTTTCTTAGAAGACATTGAGTAATGAATTTTCACTTTCCTGGCCCTCCCCTCTCTCCCCGACCTCTACCTAATTCTGACCTAAAATTCCTCTCAAAAAAAATGTGTTCCTTACTATTTCAGAAGTCAAGATTCCTCAATTCCAGTGTCTCCTAAACATGCCCTATCATGTGAGTGTGCTCTGTAGAATAAGGATTTTCCCATGACTCGCGTTAGAGATTATGATTCAACAGATCTGGGATGCGGCCCAGGCTGCTCCATGAAAATGCAAATGTTCCAAAGGAGAAGTAACAGTTTAAGATTTTGTTTTATTCATTTCATTGGTTTATACCCCAACTGTTACGGAGAACCATTTGAAGTGCCAGCTACAAGGTGGACTGAGAAACTTCATGGATGCACAGTGTGAGGAGAAGCATCCCAGCTGCCTGTCACTGCTCTGCTGGGGAACCTTAGAATTTGCCCAATGCCCACCTGCCTGGTGCCTTAGCAGGAAGAGCCCTAAGCAACAATGGATTACACTCTCAGCCCTTTATCCCCAGCTGTGTGAACTTTGCAACTTATTTGAGACTGAGCTAACACATTTCTCCATCAATAAAGGGTTACATTTGGTGATCTTGGAGGGTGGCTGCTTACTTTATATGTTCATCCTGATATCTCCTATGAGGCTTCTTGGGAAAATTGCTAGCTATGATGGGTAACTATCCAAGGAGCACCCTTCTGTGAGTAAGTGCAAAAACAAAACATCCCCTTTTGCCATTTGTTACACCACACACACACACACACACACACACACACACACACACACACATGCCCACACACATAATATGTTAAATTCTAACCCCTGCTCTCTCAGAATGTGACTTTATTTGGAAACAAAATCCTTGCAGATATAATCAAGTTAAGATTGGGTCATTCTGGATTAGGCCCCCCAGTGGGCCCCAATCCAATGTCTGTTTTCCTTATAAAAAGATTTAAATTTTGACCAGAGACACTGGGGAGATGGCCATGTGAAGATAACAGGACAGAGATTCAGTAATACATCTATAAGCCAAGGAGCACCAAGGATTTTTAGCAAATTCCAGAAGTTAGGAGAGAGGCAAGAACCCATTCTCTTATAGAGGAGAACAGGACCCTGCTGACCTTGATTTCAGATGTCTGGTCTCCAGATTATGAGAGATAAACTTCTGTTGTTTTAAGCTATTCAATTTATTGTACCTCATTGCAACAACCTTAGGAAACTAATTAGCAATAAAACATAAGCATAGAATTGTTATGATCAGAACTACATTTAACTTAGAACAAATACTCATCCACTCATTCACCTCTCTCTCTCTCTCCTGACCCTGTTTTTATCTTAGTGAAGTGGTGAAGGGAATGATTTCAGTCTGCAAGGAATTTTGAAGAATAATGTAATTTCCACGCTAATTTAATATATATAATTGATTTCAGAAAGGAAGAGAGAGGAAGAAATAGAAACATCAATGATGAGAGAGAATCATTGATCGGCTGCCTCCTACATGCCCCGTGCTGGGGATCAAACGCACAATCCAGGCATGTGCCCTTGTCCAGAATAGAACTCAGGACCCCCTTTAGTCTGCAGGCTGGCACTCTATCCACTGAACCAAACCAGTTAGGGCTCATCCACCTCTTTAAACAGAATTTTAGAAAGCAACAGTGAAATTAAAAAAGTGTATTCATAAAGCAACATTCCCCCCACCCCTGCCTCTGCCTCCCACCATCACAAATTTTACTCCCTGTGACAATAAAATCAAATGTTAACACACCTCCCCAGCAGTTTACAAACAGAAGAAAAAAGGGGAAATTGAGAGTGGAGTAATGGAAACATTTGGCATGGTGATCAACAGCAATAATAGCTTTATCAGACTAGAGCAAGATTGGGTCTTGCCTATGTGCCAACCAGACAAAAATATCTAACATTCAAGGATACAAAGAGAAATGTTCTGGGGTTCTGCTATAATATTATCATTATAATTCAGAATTTGGTGTTCAGGTTCATCCTGGATGTCATCCAAATTGGACTTATTATGGAAGATGCCCTATTGACTTCTTCTTAACACTTGTGCACATAAAACTGGGAAGAGAGAATGCCTCCAAGCAGAAAGGCTCCTGTAGAACCTCATTTTGGCCTCATTTTGGCCATTGTGGAAGCATGAAAATACTATGAAGAGTCCACCAAATGGGGGAAACATAGTCTTACAAACAGGATTTTTTACACATCATTTGTTTTCTCTCTGCAAACTTCGACTGCTAGCCATCAAATTTTCCAAAGACAGAGAAAAATGAACTATTCCCTCTGCTTGCAGCACTGGACAGCTCACTTGCTGAGGAGCAAATGTTCCCATACATGGGCCTTCCAAATAAAATTTGGGGAGTCTGTTTTGCAAGACTTTCCTCCAGGACACAAATAAAAATAAAGAGCAGTGGGATAAAGGAGGTCTGGAAGAGAGCAGCCCAGTAATGAAGAGCTTGCTGGAAAGTTGTCAGGACATTTGGCGCCTGTTAGTTTTGCGTGTGACTCCCAAGGAATATCCTGACCCTGTTTTTATCTTAGTGAAGTGGTGAAGGGAATGGTTTCAGTCTGCAAGGAATTTTGAAGAATAATGTAATTTCCACGCTAATTTTAAAAAAATAACACACACATTAAATCAGTACCTTTATTGTCATTTCCAGGTAGTAGTCACATGTGGATGACTTAATTTAAAGAGCAATTGTGCAAACTTTGAGTGGATGGATAAAATATATAGCAGAGAAAAGTCAAGGGTTCAGGATCCACAGTGGAGGGAGAAATTGTACCAGGCTACCAAAAAATAAGGACCACCAACCTCACTCAAACTGACATGATTTCTATCTCCAGATTTGGCAGAAGAGTCCCATAGCTGGAATTCAGATCTAACAAGAATCACCGCATCAGTACAAGTCATAATTAGACAATTACAGTTTCTAATGACACGAGTGTTCATATGTATAACGAAAGTATAATTAGTCCTCATCAGATTATGATTTCAAATAGACCAAAGATTTCTATTTTTAAGAAAAGTGCTCATCAGGCCCAACATCATTCTCAGGGCATTCCACTGTTTATTACCTACAGGATACAGCAGGCCTTTAGTTTTCTCCATATTTCTTTCTACATAGAGTAGAATGAGATAAACACTCTCCACAAACATAGAGCTTTCTTCTTAGGTTCCCAACACTACTTGACAACAACAACAACAACAACAACACACACACACACACACACACACATACACACTCAGCACACAGAGTCCAGAGGCATCCCTGATTCCCCATCTACCACTTTTGCCATCTGAAGTCTCCTGTCAACCTGCCCCTCCTGTGTGTACAGATCTGTGTTATTTTCCCACAAAGCCCTGGAATCTTGAAATACATACTAGGCATACGTTTTTATTCAAACCTGCATTCATTCATGTGGTATCCAATAGTCTTTATAGTCTTAATCTCTCTGCAGAGACTGGTTCTTCCCAGGACATCTCATGAGAACTTTTTCTGTCCTGCTAATTCCATTTCTTCCCGTGGCCCATCCTGAGCTGAATTCTCTTCCTTATCCCTTGGGCTCCAGAAAGGTAAAAAGCTTATGTGAAAGAAACACAGCAAATTAAAGGGGAAACGTTTGCTTCAAAACTCTTGCTTGCCAAAAATTAAGAGAAAAGTATATACAATGATAACAAATAGGAAATATAATGGGATAAGTTAAATAGAAATGCTTCCAAACCAGTAATCAAAAGTAAATCTCCAGAAGTTTTCAGAAGATAATTTCAGGAAACTATACATTATTCTTTAAAGAGAACAGAATTGTGCATATTTCACACATAAGGTTATGGTGGGATTAGGTTTTTGGTTTTTTTTTAAATATTTAAGTTTATAATGGAAAGCTGTAAGTTTTATTTATTTATTTATTTTAAATATATTTTTATTGATTTCAGAAAGGAAGGGAGAGGGAGAGAGAGAGAAACATCAATGATGAGAAAGAATCATTGATCGGCTGCCTCTTGCACGCCCCCCACTGGGGATCAAGCCTGAAACCCAGGCGTGTGCCCTTGACCAGAATCGAACCTGGGACCCTTCAGTCTGCTGACCAATGCTCCATCCATGAGCCAAGCCGGCCAGGGCAGGATTAGGTTTTTCAATAAGCAATCAGAAAGATTAAAAGAGATAGAAATAAATTAAAAAGAAGAAATTCAAAAAAACTAAACATGAAATAAAAATAATCAAATCTGCATCAAATTTAATAACTAGGAAAATGTTTGTTATAATATTAAGTGACAAAAACAAGACATGAAACAGTTTGTACTATACTATTCCATCTAAAAGACAAAAAATGCATTTAAAAAAGACTGGAAGGAAAGAGCATAAAACCAAGCCCCGTTTTCTTTTGGTTGTGAGATTAAAGTTTTCTTTTTTGCTTTTTTGTGACTGCTTTGCATTTTTACAAGTTTCCTAAAATGAGCATATATTGCTTTTATATTTGGAGCAAAAAGCACATCAAAAATTGCATTGGTATCTCTTTACTCCACTCTGAAGATCTGAGAAAGTCCTTTGCCTTTCCCTTGAAATTTTTCTGTTAAAAGTAAAATCATGTAAAGCTCGTTGTCCTATTAGTCAGATCTCTTCCTCCACATCTGAGTGATACAGCTCATTAAGCATTTCTGAGTCTTGTGGGGTAGTATGTGGAGAGACAACCCTTGAGAATACAGACTGTCAAGAACCCCAAAGGTTCGCAGAAATCCATGCATGCTGGTATTAACTGGTGCCTATTAATGCCTGTATAGCCATCACCTCCCTTGCCATTTCCCACTCAGAATATTGAGACCAGATGGAATTAGGTTAAACTGAAATTTATAGATGATTTTTGAAAGGTAAAAATGAAAATAAGAAAGGAAGGAAGGAAGAAAAGAAAATAAATGGGGGGCAGGGAACAGGGAGAAGGGGAAGGAAGAAATAAAGGGAGGAAAGGAGGGAGGAAAGGCATGAAGAAAGTTAAATCTAATGACCTGAGAAGTCAGACCTGAAGTACTTTCCACTCCTGCTGAGTGTGTATAAAAGATTTCACTCTGAAAAGACACAGTAATAACCTGCTCTGTGTCCCAAAATAACCAAGGGCCCATCTTTAACCCCATTCTACGGAAGAGTAGTCTTTAGTATGCATCCACACAATAGCTTACCTAACCTTAAACTGGTCGGTAATCAAGGAAGGTGTGGGGGAAAGCCAAGCTTCGGATCCCCTGCCTTATATCAATTTTAAAGCAGTGTCTATTGTATATTAAAGACTTTGATTGTGCTAACGTGCAGTAAACTAATTGGCATTATTCTAGCTTTCCTGACTCATAAACTTAATGTTCTTTCAGCATCATTTTGACTGAGCCGATTTCCTAACCACAGTTTAATAGCAAAGGCATTTAAAATAACAACCTCAAAAGTCTTTCCAGCCTCTCCAATTAGAGTAAAATAAATTGCCTCCTAGTATCAGAGGCTGTGCTTTCACAGACTATGGTTTCTGATATCTTAACTATTAAGGGAAATGACGATTATGAATGTGACATTTTCATTTTGCTCCTAGTTATCAAAATATTCCTCCTGCAACTAAAGCCACCTGCCTGGTCATGTACTCTAACTTGGATCACCTTCTTGCGGTTTGGCTTGGCTTGGCTTTCATTCTTTTACTTAATTAGCTATTTTAGCTTTTATTGGATCTCTGGGGAAAGCTATGAGGTTTGACTTGTTATCTCTGCAGCAGCCAAGAAAGTTTCCATGTTATCATGGTAGCTAATATTTATTAAATTCTGGGTTCTAACAACAGACAGGGTGGCTCCCACACAGCTTCATAATCTAAAGAAAAAAAAGACAATCAGATCACTTTATAGAGTCTTTGTGGTCTTTTTGTCCTTATCATTTACCAGGTGAACATAGTCCCTGGTTCTAAATCAATTTGTTAGCAAAGATATTAGAAATTGGTGGACCAGCAGGTTAGAATTTGGATGCAGGGGACTCTATTTGTTATGCCTGTATTGTCTACTCCAAGTTTACCTCAGTCAACCTTTATTTCTGGTTAAAAGTCCACAAATGTGGTTTTTCTAGGACTTTAAGGACAAAATAATTCATTAAGAAGAAACAAAACAAACAACAGTGATCCAGCCTTTCACTTGCACATACTGATTTTACACACACACACACTATAATACACACATATATCAGACACTAATCTTTTCAGTAGGATAGCTGGTATCTTCCCAGCAACATTCCTCAGAAACTACTTACTGCCTTAGGTTCTCCACAGATAGAAACTCTGTGCATGGAGGGGCCAGGAATTGAAAGACATTTGAGAATACAGGGAACTACAAAGCTAAATTCTGACTCAGCCCAGTGAGTGCGCTATGTGCTCCCATTGTGACTTTATGTATTCTTTGGGATGTGATCCAGATGACCTCCCTGCTGCTCCACTGCCTTCTTCTCTATATGACAGTCTTGGCTTTCTGGCTCCCACTTCTGTTTTTCTGGTTTTCACTTAGTTCTTATTCTTACTCGGTGCTGGTAGCTGACAACAGCGTGCTTTTAGTCCTTGGCTTGGTCTAGCTTCCCAAGTTTCACCATTTGGACATAGACTTTCATTTATGACCCAGCTACATCCATGGGCCTCTTCTCTCTCCAGCACTTCCAAACACATGGATGCTCTCATAGAAGGCTGGAGACAGACCCCCAGTCCTGCTCCTCATCATTGATATTTTTCTTTTATATCAACATTTCCTGCTCCTTTACCATCTTCTTTAGTTTCTTGCTGATAGATTCCCTACAGTGTACAATTTCCAGGTATGATGTGATACATATACATGCATACATATATGTGGTTTTACATGCACATAGAAATGCATGCTCTGTGTGTATGTGTCTTTGTAAAGCTTTGGCTTTCCCTGGTATTTAAAATCAGTGATTTTATATTTCTGCTTCCTTTTTTTTCATAGTCTTTTCCTTTTCTTTCACATTATAGGTACAATTCTCAGAATGTCAAAAATCTTCCTGACTATTATACATGAGAATTCTTCTCACTGAGGAAAGATCAATTACCTTTTCTTTGAACTGAGTTTTGTCTATGGTTCTGAAGACTACACTGTAGTTGTTATCTCTCTACTTCACTCCTACAAGGTCATAGAAGAAAGATTAAAGTCAATTCTGGAGGCCTGCAAGAAATGTCCCTTCACAATAGAACTCACAAGCTTAAATATATTGCTAGAGCTTAATACAACCTCCCTCATGTAGAAGGAAGCAACTCACATACACTTCAGTCTGCACATATGTGCCTGCCTCAGTTTTGGAATAGCTTAACTGTTCTACTTGGACATTTTATTAATATATGCATAGGAACACAATAGCAGGGGTCATGAAATGAGACCATTGAAGCTCTAAGCCAGCCCTTAGGACTCTCAGAACCTAGATAGATATATAGATAGCTATAGATGTAGATGTAGATGTAGATGTAGATGTAGTTACAGATATAGATATAGTTATAGATATAGATGTAGTTATAGATATAGATGTAGTTATAGATATAGATGTAGTTATAGATATAGATGATAGATATAGATATAGATATAGATATAGATATAGATATAGATATAGATATAAACAGCATTCTATTGAAGGACAGTGGGCAGGCAATAACATTTGCACATATCATCTGTCTTATACTTGGGTTCATTGACACAGGGTTTACTTATGTTCTGTCTTCATTGCTAATCCAAAACCAACTAGGAAAAGGCAGTACAGGCTAAACAACAGAATTTTAAATTGTCTTTAAAGTGAAAAAGGAATAACCTGATGCAGAGTTTTTATAGCATAAACCTCCTTCCATGTTAGGAACAAAAAAACCTTCTCCATGCTATCATTATCTGCTGCACATCTTAACTCTCTCTCACATCTGTAACTCTTCACTTTCTCCTACCAACTTGTCCAGTCCTCCTTATACATTAAAATACACATAATATATACACTGGAAAAACATCTAAATTTTAAAGTTTTCCAATCCTGTCTTAATTAAATTCCTTAACTTCTTTCTCTACCATTATTACTGAAGGCAAAGTTTCCTCTTTAGAGAGCGTTTTTAAGAGCTCTTGAATGACAAGACATAGTCTTCATGAGTCCTCAAGGCCACTTCCTTCGTTGGTCAAATACAAAAACACTGAGTACATCTAAAAGAGGTCAGTTTCTTGCTGAATGTGGAACATTCTTCTCTAAGGACACTAGGAGGTGAATAAAGGCTGCTCAATAAAAGTCAGAAGGAAGATTTGAACTACAACCTCAGACTGTGGCATGCTGGGAATCCATTCGCTCCACTGCGCGAGGGGATAGAGCAGTATCCATCCCTTCTGTGTTCTTTCCACAGGACCCTGGGGAGAAAGGACCAAGTTGCTCTCTGGACATCTATGCAAATTCAAATTCTTCCACTGAGCAAAGTAGCATGAGCTTTGTTAATCATTCAGCATTCTTGTTTGGATGGCTGAATTTTCTGGGCTGATTATTACCAGACTATCCCAAGCAAAAATATTAAGTTGCTAAATTGGGCTTTCATGCCTGCTATGTACAACTCATTCTTTAATGCTACCTTTATCCTTTCGTGCACAGGGGCTTCACATTGACCTCAAATGGTCAGAGTTTTTCTATTGTTTCCCTTTCTGACAGAAATTTGCTTTTAGTTTAATCTCTCTATGTGAACAGTATTGGGGTTTCTGAACATTTGGACACATGACCTCATTGTACTACTTCAAAACACACTCAACTTATAAGAGATTTTTGAATACTTTCCATTGCTAGCTAACACTTTAATTTCAATTTTCTGTATGATCACCATGGTGAAGGATTGAACCAAATAGAAAACTTGAGAATGTCATTTGCTTCTTAAATGATGAGGCTTAAACTAGAGACAAACTTTCCTTTTCTAAGGCCAACCCATGATCTTAGTCCTCCATGTCTTATACTCATTTCATTTCAAGAAAAAGTGAGCAATGATATGGAAAGGAGAGTCCTCTTTTAAAAAACCTTTATGAAATATATTAAACATGCAGGTAGAAAGAGCAATATAAAGAGTTCCTATGTACCTATTACCTTGTTTTATCACGTATTTACATTCTAATTTTACTTCAGATTTACTTTTTAAAAAAGAAAATATTACAAATAGAATTAAGCCTTCACATTTACCCTTCCCCATTCTTCTCTTTACTCTCCTCCAAAGAATAAATCTCAATCATCAATGAACAATATATTGTTCTATATTCACAACCACAGACATTATTTAATAGTAGAGGCCCAGTGTACGAATTTATGCATGGGTGGGGTCTCTCTGGGTGGCCTGCAGAGATCGAGACAAAACCCGCAGTCCAGCGCCACCTACACCTCCTACCTGCCACTTCCACTCATCCGGGCCCCACTGTGCCTGCCACAGGCTCGTGCCCAATCAATCCCGATCAGGAGAGGCTTGTGCTGCCGCAGCAGTGCTCTCCAGCTGTGAGCCCTGTGTCTGGCACCTTCCCAAAGGATCAGGCTGAAACCAGCTCTTCAATATCCCCTGGGGCTTCCCAGATTGCGAGAGGGCACATGTCAGACTGAGGGACCCCACCGATGCACAATCAGGCCAGGGAGGGACTGTGGGAGGCATCCCAGGGCATGTCTGGCCCAACTTGCTCAGTCCCGATCGACCAGACCTCAGCAGTAAGCTAACCTACTGGTCAGAGCATCTGCCCCTGATGGTCAGTGCACGTCATAGTAAATGGTTGAGCAGCCTTAGCATATCATTAGCATATTATACTTTGATTGGTTATTTGGTTGTTCTACTGTTGGTCTATTTACATAATACCCTTTTATTATATAGGAGTAGGGACTGAATGCATAAAATTTGTGCTCTGAGGGAGGATTCCTCAGCCCAGCCTGCCCTCTCTCACATATTAGGAGCCCTCAGGGGATGTCCTACTGATGGCTTAGGCCCACTCCCTGCTCCCCTTGGGGAGTGGGCCTAAGCCACAGTCTGGCTTCCTTTTGTGGGAAGTGACCGGGCTGATCAGGGCCACAAGCCCCATCACCCCGCTGCTGCAGCCATTGCCAGTCACCGCAGCACCAAGGTGTTTTCATCAACATGAACTCCAGTCCTTTCACCATGAAGAAATGACAACTTTCTTTAGGCATTTTCAAGATGTGTCTTTCATAGGATACGACATTTCTTTCTTTCTTTCTCTTTTTTTATCTTCACCTGAGGATATGTTTCCACTGATTTTTTAGAGAATGTGGAAGAGAAAGGGAAAGGCAGAGAGAAACATCAAAGTGAGAGGAACACTTTGATTGGTTGCCTCCTGCATGAGCCCTGACTTGGGCCCTGGCCAGGGAGGAGCCTGCAACCTAGGTACATGCCCTTGGTCAAACCCTGCAGTTGGCAGGCCCAGGTATTATCCACTGAGCCAAACTGGCTAGAACAGGATATGACATTTCTTAGCCCTCTAGCAGTGGACCTTTGTTTTTTTCTCCAGGAGTGTGGTGAAAAAACCCTAGATCACCTTTTTGGATTCTTATTACCCAAGTTACTAAGAATATTACCAGTGGCATACAAGGAGCTTAGCCAATGAGAGGTCAGAAAAAGTGTTTCCTTTTTAGTTCACACAGATCTCCAGCTCAGCCCCCACTCAGACCCCTCTGATTGCTAACTCCACCCCTACCCAGGCCTGGGCGGGGGACCCCCAGACCTTTCCAATTGCCAGCTTAGCCCCCCACCCAGGCTTGGGCAGGGGCCTCCCTGTAGCTCTGATGGCCGGCTCTGCCCCTGCCCAGGAGCCCCTTTGTTCAGGCCCTTCCTACACTGCTCAGGGCCCACCCTGGGTCTACCTCAGAGCATCCTGGGTGTCAATGATGTTCCCAGGACCCAGGCCATCTTTGTGGAGTTAATTTGCATAATCATCTGATTGGCTGGTGAGTGTAGTGGAGTGACACCAATTTGCATTTTTCTCCTTTATTAATGTAAAATTTTTTGCAGTTAAACATTTACAGAGGTGGAATGTATGTAGTATATATCATTTTACAAATAGTATTTTCACTCAATATCACATTTTTTAAACATCCATCTACTAAGCAGTAGGTATAACTCTAATTTATTCATCTCCTCTGGGTGAGCTTCGGATATGGTCCCCCTCTGACAGTATGATACTCACAACATACTGCAACAGCATATGTCCAAGGAGCACTCATTGCAATGGACTCATCAGCTACCTCATTCTGCTCCTTATACTCTACCAAAAGCTGCCCTAAATCATATTGGCTTTTTTGGCCACCATTCCACACTGGTGATTCATTCTGGCCTCATGCCAACCATAATTCTAAAGTGTTTTTTACCTGTATCCCTGTTAAGTCCTGGCATTGTCTGCCTTCATTTTAACAGTTTTTATTTTATTCAACTATAGGATATTACATTTGTACCCATTAAGTTTTATTTGTTGCAGCCTGCTGAAAATATTTTGGTTCTTGATTCTTTCAATGTACTGGAATTCACTCTGACATTACATAATCTGTGCACTATATTTGTCTTCATCAAATTCATTGATTAAAATCTACCCTGTGGTCTGAATAAGGAGCTTTGTGCTATATTCACAGACACATTTTTTTTCAAACTCATACTAATATTTTCAAAAAGTCATTTGAGTCATAAGGTCAGATCCTCTGAATCTATAAATCCATCTAAATGTGATAGTACAACCTCACATTTCTTCATCTTGACAACAAGAATATCATGGAAAATTTTATCAAACATCTTTCTAAATTTCTGATAGACTATATCTATTTTTTCTGTAACCTTAACAAATAAAAAATTGAGCTATTTTTTGATAGTATACTTCCGACGACCCTATATTAGATTTATTTTGCTGTGCTCCTTTACAATGACTTTCCATCAAACTTTTAAATAATAAGTTTTAGAATTTTGCTTAGTATCTAAAATTGACATGCTGGTTTACAGATCAAGGGATTCACTTCTTTTCCTCTTTAACAGGAAATGAACTGCACTTGTAGAAAAGATGTGACCTGGCAACTAAGAAAAACACACATAAATTACAAAAATCATATGTTTAAATATATTGGAAATCTGTGGAGTTAATGAGGACTAGAACTACAATTTCATATTCTAACAAGCCTTGGCTGGAAGAGTAGACAATCACCAGCCATTTTCTTTCCTGGGGTCATATAACAATGAAATCGGCACAAGGATTGAGATTGGCGCTCAAAGAGTGACTATAATGAGAAAGAGAAAGAAATTGTGAAGTCATACACTTCATAGCTGCTGACATGTATTAGGAACTAGGGACGTCCCAGATACAAGGTCAGTTTTTGCGATGGGTCCGCTGTGATCTAAGGCAGCACGGGAGGCTGGGAAGACCAAGCTGGAAAAGCAGATTTATATTCAAAACCTGCAGTGATCCAAATTGAACCCTCTTATTATGTTAATGCTAAGGAGATAGAGATCAACAAGTGACTTAAAAATACTCCAACACAGTTGAACACAGACCAATTTATGACTAGGTTGAAGTGGGGTGCCCTTCAAACTTCCTTCCTAACAATACAGTGAGAACCTTCTTTAATGAAAATAGCATCATCTACAATCTCCATGGTTCTTTTATTCACATTACCTTCATAAAATAGAAAATAGCTAGATATATGAAGAGTTAGAGAAATTTAACTAATAATCAAAAGGGGGAAAAAAGAAAATAATTCAGAGATTAACCAAAATAAATACTTAAAAATACTTTTATGAAACAATCAACAAAATAGAAAGGTAACCTACAGAATGGAAGAAAACATTGCAAACCATGTATATCTGATAAGAGATTAATATACAAAACACATTAAAAAAGAATTCATATAAATCAATAACAAAAAAGAATCTAATTTAAAAATAGACAGAAGAATTGAATAGATATAGTTCTAAAGAAGACATACAAATGGCCACCAGGTACATAAAGATACTCAACATCACTAAATTCTGCTGTTTTTGATAACATGGTGGATCTTGAGGACATTGTTAAGTGAAATAAGTTAGACAAGTAAAGACAAATACTCTATGATATAACTTATATGGGGTTGGGCAAAAAGTAGGCTTACAGTTGTTTGAATGGAAAATAATACAATAATTAATAAATATCATACAAGAATAAACTCTTATTTTGCGTACTCACCACTGTAGACCTACTTTTGCCCCATCCTGTATATGAAATCTAAAAACACAGATAGTAGAATTGTGGTTACCAGGAACTATGGGTTGGTTAGACATGGGGAGAGCAAAGGGGGTAAAGGGTACAAACTTTCAGCTATAAAATCTATACTTTCTGGGGATCTAATATATAGCACATTGATTATAGCAAATAACACTGAATTATATACTTAAAAGTTGCTCAGAGACTAGATCTTAAATGTTCTTACCACAAAAAGAAAATACATAACATGAGGGAGGTGTAAGATAACACTATAATGGTAATAATTTTGTGGTAATATATAAGCGTATCAAATCAATAAGTTATATATCTTAAACTCACACAATGTTATTTGTTAATTATATCTCAATAAAACTGGAAGAAATGAATGAAGACTTTTCAAATGCACATGAACATCTACCAAAATAAATACAGAATTATAAAGTAGTCTCAAGAAATTACAAAGGACTGAAATCAAATAAAATATATTCTCTGATCACATTGGAATGACAATGAATCATAATGAAGTAAGAGCAATCTAATCTAATAAAAGAGTAATATGCAAATTGACCCTCATTCTGTTACACCTAAGCCACACCCACCAGCCAAGCCATGCCCACCAGCTGATCAGAGCGGCTGTATGCAAATTAACTCAGCCAAGATGGAGGCCGGCAGCCACGGAGCTAGAGCAAACAGGAGTCTTCTGTTTGGAGGGAACTGCCTGCCTTGGCCATCTGGGCTTCTGCTCAAGGCAACAATGTTTCAATTATAGCACCCATGGAGCTGAAGCAAACAGGAGGCTTCGTTGCCTGTCTAGGCCTCCACTCAAGGCAACAAAGTTTCAATTATAGAAAATAAATAGACCCCAGAAACCTGATTGCAGCCAGCCTCTCTGGGACATTGGGTCAATGGGAGTTGTGGGCAGCTTGAAAGTGGCCCTCAGCCCCTCACCCAGGCTGGCCACACCCCCATGCAGTGAGGGTCCCCACTGGGGGGCTTGGCCATCCTGCAAACAGCCATCAGCCCTTCACCCAGGCTGGCCAGGCACCCTGGTAGGGACCCAAACCTTGAAGGGACTGTGGGCAGCCTGAAAGCGGCCCTCAGCCCCTCACCCAGCCTGGCCACACCCCCATGGGGTGAGGATCCCCACTGGGGGGCTTGGCCAGCCTGAAAACAGCCATCAACCCCTCACCGAGGCTGGCCAGGCACGCCAGAAGGTGGACATCCCCAAGGGGTCCCAGACTGCGAGAGGGCACAGGCTGGGCTGAGGGACCCCCCCACCCAGAGTGCACAAATTTTTGTGCACCGGGCCCCTAGTAATAAATAAATAGCATGTGCCATGCAGCTAAAGCAGTCTTAGGGAAATTTTTTATCTTTAAATGGATACATTAGGGAGAAAGTTGAGAATGAGTGATCTAAGCTTCTAACTCAAGAATCTATCTAAAAATAGCAAATTAAACCTAAAGGAAGTAGAGGGAAGCTTATAGTAAAAAACAAGAGCAAAAATCAATAAACAGAAATGAGACATAAGATAGAAAATTAATAAAGCCAAAGTTCTTTCTTTGAAAAGATTAATGGAAGTCATCAACATCTAGTAAGATCAATTTAGGAAAAAGAAAAGAGATAGAGAAAAAGAGAGACTGAACACAAATTACCAATATTAGGAATAAAGGTGTGACATTGTAACAAATCTTACACATTAAAAGTACAGTAATGGAATATTGGAAGCAACCTCATGCTAATGAATTTGATAACATAGATTACATGAGAAAATTTTTTGAAAAATAGTTTTAACCAAAACTTGCCTAAAAAGTAATAGGAAATCTATTAGTTTAATATCTACTAACATAATTGAGTTAATAACCAAAAGTATTCCCTCAGAGGAAATTCCAGGCCCAGATGTCATCCCTGGTAAATCTATCATAAATTTAAAGAATAAATATTAGCATTCCTACACACACTGTCCAAAATCAGAGGAGGAAATACTTCCCAACTCAACTTATGCAACCAGCTTAACCTGATACAAAAATATGACAAGACAAAGAAATTATAAGCTGATATCCCTTGAGAATATCAATGAAAAATTTTCTATAAATTATTAGCAAAGTGAATCCAGCAATGGATAAATGGATAATACATCAGGAACAAGTGGGAACTCCATAGTTGCAGTCCTCTCTCTGCATGCTCTAGACTGTAGCTTCCTTCAGTCTTTAATGCCAAGTGTGGAGGTTGCAATTTCTAATTTAGGGCTACCTCAAGGTCACCTTTTTGGTGACACTGTATCCTCTATTTAAAATATACAGTATGGCTTGTTTCCTCATTAAACCCTAACTGATAAGCAGTTATATAAGAAGGTATACCTTCCTTTGTCTTTGATACTTAGCATATAATTCTTTCTCTACCCCAAATACCATCTACTGCCTCTATTCCCCAAACTCTTCATATACAGAGCTCACCAGCTAATACCTACATTTCCCTTTGAATTCAGCTTCAAGAGCACGTTCTCAGGAAGTCCTTCCTTCCTAATATTCCATAGCACCCTGTGTGTGCTCTCATCATAACACTTACCACACTGAATTGCCTATTAACTTGTTAGTATAGAGACAGATAGATAGATGACAGATTCTAATATAATAAAAGAGTAATATGCAAATTGACCCTCATTCTTTTACACCTAAGCCATGCCCACCAACCAAGCCATGCCCACCAGCCAATCAGAGTGACTATATGCTAATTAACCCAGCTAAGATGGCGGTCAGCAGCTACGGAGCTGGAATAAGCAGGAGGCTTGCCCTGGTGATGGAGGAAGCTAAGGTTCCTTTCTGCCTAGGCTGGCGTGGCCTCTGCTCAAAGCAACAAAGTTTCAATTATAGAAGATAAACCTCAGTTACTTGCTTCCAGGCTTGGGCTCAAGGAAGCACTGGGAGCCTGGGTTGTCAGAGGCAACCTGACCTGGGCTCCAGTTAAAGCAACAAAATTTCAACTTTAGAAGTTAAATAAATCCCAGATACCAGTTTCCAGCCAGCCTCGCTGCAAACAGCCATCAGCCATTCACCCAGGCTGGCCAGGTACCCCAGCAGGAACCCCTCCCTGAAGAGGATGTGGCCAGCCTGAAAACAGCCATCAGCCACTCACCCAGGCTGGCCAGGCACCCCAGCAGGAACCCACCATGATCTGGGACACCCTTCAGGGCAAACCAGCCAGCCTCCACCCATGCACCAGGCCTCTATCCTATATAACAAAAGGGTAATATGAAAATTGACCCTAACAGCAGAACCACTGGGAATGACTGGTCACTATGACACACACTGGCCACCAGAGGGCAGATGCTCAATGCAGGAGCTGCCCCCTGGTGGTCAGTGTGCTCCCACAGGGGGAGCTCTGCTCAGCCACAAGCCAGGCTGCCAGCTGCCAGCACAGCAGTGGTGGCAGGAGCCTCTCCTGCCTCCTCAGCAGAGCTAAGGATTTCCAACTGCAGCTTAGGCCTGCTCCCTGCTGGCAAGTGGAGATCCCCTGAGGGCCCCCAGGCTGCCAAAGGGATGTCTGGCTGCCAGCTTAGGCCCAATTGCCCTGGGAGCGGGCCTAAGCCAGCAGGTGAACATCTCCCAAGGGGTCCCAGATTGCTAGAGGGCACAGGCCTTGCTGAGGGATATTCCCGAGTGCACAAATTTTTGTGCACCGGGATCCAGTATATATATTTCTATATCTCTATGTAATAAATATAGATCATCTATGTAAATATACAGATATATTATAGAATATATAGATATATTATATAAAATAACTAGAGGCCCAGTGCATGAAAATTCCCTCAGTCCAGCCTGAGCCATCTTGCAATCCGGGACTCCTTGGGTAGGGCAATCAGGACCTATCAGGGCTTTCCTTCACCACCTGCTGGCAGCTGGCTCCACCCCCGCCACTGCCACTGCTTGCCATCTGTGCAGCACTGCCCCCCTCCTCCTCTGCCACCAGTCACCTCCCTCTGCAGGCAACAGACTTGGGGTACAATCGCTTGGTGGCCTGGGCCTCCCTCTGTGGGGCGATGGGGTAGCCTGGGCTTTCCTCTTTCTTTCTTTTCTTTTCTTTTCTTTTTTTTTTAAGTAAGAGTAATGTTTACTGAGCAATACAGAACTGAGTACTATGAAGGGTTTACCAGGATGGAAATGCACCGCACACCACCCCTGCCACCCCCAACACCCAGAGACTACAGTACTTAGAAGTTACACACAACAGCCATAACTGCTGAATATCTGTTTGTAACAAACAAACCATAGCATATTTATACTGCATCACATCGCAAGATTATAGAAATCCATTTATATATTGCTTGTATCAAATCATTTTTGGAAAAAATATTTTTAAAAAAAGAAAGTATAAAAAACATGTGCAGCTGTAAGCCCTGCCAGGACAGCCAGTCTGTACACATTCACTGAGTATGTGCTTTGGAAGGGTGCCTGTACCCCGTGTCCACAGCAACTCCAGCAGGGCCAGCGAGGGTGCGCGCAGGCTGCAACTGAGGGCAGGACCGAGCTGGACCACGGTGGGTGGGGACAGCAGCACCTGGCACTGTGCTCTTCTCCAACCTTGAATCAGGATCGGGGTCATGGTCAGGGCTGGGGGCAGACAGATTGCAGTTTCTCTCTGAGTTCCATCCTCAGCCTAATTTTGGTTGCAATGCATGGCTTTTCCTGGCTGCTCAGAGGCCCTCTGGTGGGTGACCTGGTGGAGAGGCCAGAGAAGTGCCCACAGCTGCCTGGTTGGGCATCTTTCTGGCCCACAGCCTCTGTCCTGCCTCCTGCAAGCCTGGCCCCAGGCAGAACAGGCCCCCCTCAGACTAGTTTTGTCTCAATGCTTGGTCCTGGGTTTCATCAGCCTGTGTTTCTTTCCCTGGTGTGGCTAATCTGAGTTTCACAAAAAAGGCCTGGCTGATGCTGGTTGTGCTGAGCCTCATTGAAGAGTTTCATGCAGCAGGGAAGAGCCCTCTGGGACCCTTCTCCTCCTTCTCCTCATGTGCTGCGCCACCTCTTCCTCCCCCCAGCCCATGCTCACTTCTCCAGCAGCTCCAGCAATGGGTTGCCTCCTGAGTTGGGGGTCTTAACACTGTCGGTCCTGACAATGCAGGTGGGCGATGCTGGTTGAGCAGCAGAATGAGCTGCTGCTGCTCCTACTTCAGCTCCTCAATCTGGGTTTTCAGCTCCACATTCATGAGCTCCAGGCGCTTCCCACTGCAGAAACTCCATCAGCTCCTTTTTGCTCCAGCATCCGGCTGCCACCACTTTCACTTTGTTCTTTTCCTGAAGCCTTTTCCTCTGCTCCTCTTCCTCCTCTAGCTCACTTTTCACAAGTTGAGGCCTCTTGCCCAGTTTTACCTCCAGGAAGTGCCAGGAGGTGATCATGGCCCCAGTGTTGCAGATGTCAGTGTATTTCAGCTCCTCTGCAGTCAGGGCCAAGCTGGGGAGCCCTGGCACAGAGCCCGAAGTCAGAAGGGTCCGGAATCTGCCCAGGCATCATGCAGGAGGAGTGGCAGTCCAGCAGTCCCTGTTGCAGCAGCCAGAGCTTCCCTCCTGCAGGCTGTGGTAGCGGCCTGGGCCTCCCTCTTTGTAGCAACCATTGTGGGGCTCTGAGATGGCCCCGCAGAGAGAGGCTCTGCCCACCCAGCCAGAGCTCTGAGATCTATTGCAGCCTGGGCCTTCCTCTTTGGGGCAATGGTGGGGTGATGGCGCCCCCGACCAATCGCATGGCAACTGCCCTGGCTGGCCTGGCACCAGTATGTGTCATAGTGTTGTCGCCCAGAATGTCATCTGGAAGGTCGTTCTGCTGTTCCCTCATTTGGTCATTTTGCATATTATGCTTTTATTATTATAGATTATATATATATATTGGGAGTAACAAAAAAATGTATACATACTTGGAAAGATTATAAAGTCAGTGTTTATTAACATACTGTTAATTTTCAGAATTTAAAAGAATCTAAGGAAATGAATAATTTTTTTGTCAATGCCTATTTTCAAACTGATGACCATTCTAGTCCAGGCACTGCTAATAACACAAAGCAATGGAATCACAAACATCAAGAATCATTTCATTTGGTATTTGGCACCCTCAATTCGTAAACTGTTGCCGGTTTTGTACTATAAACTTTATGTATCCCCATAAAAAAAGTCTAGTGGATAAATTTTCTTTGTTTAAAGTTTATTAAATTTTCTTTGTTTAAAGTTAAATCAGTTAAACCTGAGAAAGAGTGAAAATTAAGTGAGTGATCAGCTGTTAAAGTGTGTATACATTTTTGGGATACTCTGTGTCCCACCAAAAATCTATATACACTTTGAATAATTTTAAAGGCAGTGCTCATACTTCAACTTTATTTTCAGTAGCATTGTAGAATGAATTTCCTTTGTTCAAAGCTTAGTCTGGCTGGAAAAAAAAGAAACATCAATTGAGCTATCAACTGTTAAAATGTGTATATATGTTTTTGGGACACCCTGTATCTAATCTAACAAAAGAGTAATATGCAAATTAACCATCTCTCTGGGATGCCTAAGCCATGCCCATCAGCCAATCAGAGCAGCTGTATGCAAATTAACCTAGCCAAGATGGCAGTCGGCAGCCACGGAGCTAGAGTAAACAGCAGGCTTCCGTTGCAACTGCCTGCCTAGGCTGGCTGAGCCTTTGCTCACAGTAACAATGTTTCAATTATAGAAGCCATGGAGCTGAAACAAACAGGAGGCTTCCTTACCTGCCTAGGCCTCGGCTCAAAGCAACAGTGTTTCAATTTTAGAAGATAAATAAACCCCAGAAACCTGCTTCCAGCCAGCCTTGCTGGGACGTTGGGTCAATGGGAGCTGTGGGCAGCCAGAAAGCATAAAAATGGCCCTCAGCTCCTCACCCAGGCTGCCCAGGCACCCCAGTAGGGACCCAAAACCTGAAGGGACTGTGGGCAGCTTGAAAACAGCTCTCAGCCTATCACCCAGGCTTGCCACACCCCAATGGGGTGAGGGTCCACACTGGGGGGCTTGGCTAGCCTGCAAACAGCCATCAACCCCTCACCCAGGCTGGCCAGGCATGCTATCAGGTGGACATCCCCTGAAGGGTCCCAGACTGTGAGAGGGCACAGGCCGGGCTGAAGGACCCCCCGAGTGCACAAATTTTTGTGCACCAGGCCCCTAGTCTATAATAATAAAAGAGTAATATGCTAATTAAACCAGATGTCTTCTGGACGTTCTTACTGATGAAGACGAGCCAGAGGGAAGCCAGCCAGGTCCCGGGTGCCTACAGGTGGCCAGAGAAGGAAAGCCCAGGTCCCAAGTGCCAGAGGGAAGCCAGTGCCGGCAGCCAGGGGAAGGAAGGCCTACTCCTGCATGGATTTTTGTGTGACATAACATATGTCAGGAGATTTCAAAGTCCTTCACAAATGCTGGCATTTTATAGGGCACAGGATGTTGAATGTGTAGAAGGAGTAAGGAAAGACTTGCTCCCAACTCCTGACCTCAGGCCAGTGGAAATAATATAATATTAAATACCTGGATTCATTAGGTTTGCGCCTTATGTAGCTAATTCAGAAATCTGGCTTTTAGAGACATAGAATTACTAATTCATTAATAGTTTTATGTTAGCATTTGAAATATGCCTGTTCATTTAATGCAGCTTTGTGCAACATAAAACTACCTACCAATATAAATATTCAAACAAAAAGCCCTCAGTTACTGCCATAATTACAATAAAATGAATGAGGTCAAAATTAATTTCTACTCACTGAGCACAAATTGTTCATCAATCTGGACAAGTGGGAAGGCACTGACTGTTTCCCAGGCTGCACAGGCATCAGACGAGTTGTCAGTTACTGACCTGCACCGGGCCGTGCTCACCAGGCACACTTGCCCTGCCATATCGGGGAGAAGGGAGTCCAGCTAGAAAAGCTCTGGGCTTGGCAGCTGCGGGCTCAGAGCATGATGCTTGTTACAGAAGAACTGTATTAGCCCAGCCCGTCCTTCCCTCTGCATGAGGACCCCCTTAGCCACCTCTACCCAGGGACCTCATGCACCCTTGCTGCCTGTATGGCTCCCTTGACATGTGGATGTTTGGGTAGTTATTTTCCTGCTGAGTGCTTAGGTCATGGCTCCCAAACCCCCTCCCCTCACCTTGCCTTCTCCAAAGAGGAACCTATTAAGCAATTAAAGACAATTGATGAAAGCACACTAAAGGGCCACCATCAAGATGCTCAACAGAGGTGATAGCCAATGCGGAAAGAGATGAAAGAAGCTGGGCAAAGACCCCAACCCAGAAGGCATCCTCTCCTCTATCAGACCCTCCCCACATCGTCCAGATGCAGTATTTGTATCTTGGGTGTCGAAAATAACTCCTATAAATGCTATCCCCGGTATAAATTAGACCTCACCCTTATTCTTCCCCACAGAGATATAATACTTACTAGTATTGTAGCCTGCTACTGCATTATGCATTGTGTGTTTACTTCTGCAATAGCTTTTCCTCTCCAAACTCTAAGCTTCATGAAGGCAGAGTTTGGCTGTTTGTCTGTACTGTACTTTTAGCACAGGGCCTGGCACATAGTAGGTCTTCAGTATCTGCTGAGTAAATGGATAGATGTGTGAGGTTCTAAAGGCTCCTTGCAGCACAGCCTTAGTGGGGCCTGTGATGGGAAGTTCTGAGAGGCTATTTGGGGTATAGATATGGTTGAGGGCCCTTTCAGGGAGACAGCTTTCCTTCCTAGCAACAAGAGTTTCAAGGGTTAGGGACCAGAGGAGATAAATTAAAGATCTAACTACCTAAGGATTGTCCCAGATTTGTGACGCATAAGGACTTAAAAGCGAGTTAGTTAAGTTTCTTTTTAGTTTGCATATCCCAGGCCACAATACAGGGAAAGAGGCGAGGATTCAGGGTAGAAGCTCAAGTAAGGAATAAAGAAAGTGCACTTGGTTGGAACGTTCCCGTATATGTTAAGATCCTGCATGCATTTTGAGCATAGAATATAGGAGATTTGACTTATCCAACTAAATTTATTTATTTATCCAAATAAAATAAGTTTCTTGAGGGCAGGACCTCTGTTTTACACTATAGGGCCTTCCTTAAATCACTTTTTAAAATCATTGCTTGCTGCCATAAAAAGTATCTAAACTAATAAAAGCGAAATAGTAAAATTAACCGTTTCTCTGAGACAGGGTAAGCCACGCCCACCAGCCAATCAGAGCGGCTGTATGCAAATTAGCCCAGCCAACATGGCGGCCGCCACTCACGGACCTGAGTAAACGTTTAGGCAGCGTCCGTTGCAGCAGGAGCGAAAGCGATACTGTTTTCGGCCCTTGACGGGCAGGCTCCGAAACATGTTTCAATAATGTAACAATCATAGAATCCTCGGGAGCTGAAGGGAACAGCAGGCCTGGCCTGACTTACTAAGAGTAACAAACTCTCATTATAGACGAGGTGAAGCAGAGGAGGTTTCGTTACCTCAGCCCACCTCAGCTTAAAGGAACAGTACATTAAGTATAGAAGATAAATCCCGGGAACCTGCGTCCAGCCAGCCTTGCTGGGACGTTGGGTCAATGGGAGCTGTGGGCAGCCTGAAAGCCCCTCACCCAGGCTGGTCAGGCACGCCAGCAGATGGACATCCCCCGAGGGGTCCCAGACTGTGAGAGGGCACAGGCCGGGCTGAGGGACCTCCCGAGTGCACAGAGCGGCTGCAGGGCGGGACAGCGCAGGACCCAGGACCCGTGAGTGGGAAAGAGGCGGCAGGGTTGGAGGGCACCGCGAAGCAGGTAAGAGGTGGCAGGGTCGGCGGCCTGCTTGGTGGGCTTCCCAGGCCCTTTGCAGGACATCAGGGAGCGGGTAAGAGGCGGCAGGGGGTCGGCAGCCTGCTTGGTGGCTGCCCAGGCCCTTTGGGGGCACCGGGGAGTGGAAAAGCAAGGCTGCAGGGGCCAGGGTCCTGCTTGGCAGCTCCCCAGACCTCTTGGCAGCACCGGGAAGTAGGAAAGGAAGGTTGCAGGGGACGGGTAAGTGGAAAAGAGTCGGCGGCCTGCTTGGCGGCTTCCCAGGTCCCTTCCGGGGATCAGGGAGCAGGAAAAGGCTGGCCTGACCACGAGGCGGGGTTTTCCCTGCTTTCTGGTGGCTGGAGGAAGATGGGCAGTAGGCAAGCTTGGGAGGCAGGCCGCACCCAGCCCTGGTCACAGCTCAAAAAAGAGAATAACATGCAGGGGAGGGCAAGAGTCTGAGAGATCAACATAGAGGGGGTGCCTGCTCCAAGCCTCCAC
>PVJC01022825.1:0-26955 GCA_004026665.1 Murina feae
GACCCCCTGCCACCTCTTTCCCACTCCCCGATGCCCCTCCAAGTACCTGAACAGCTGCCAAGCAGGCCACCGACCCCCTGCCACCTCTTACCCGCTTCCCGATGTCCCGCAAAGGGCCTGGGAAGCCCACCAAGCAGGCCGCCGACCCCCTGCCGCCTCTTAGCCGCTTCCCAGTGCCCTCCAACCCTGCCGCCTCTTTCCCACTCACGGGTCCTGGGTCCTGCGCTGTCCCGCCCTGCAGGCACTCTGTGCACTCGGGAGGTCCCTCAGCCCGGCCTGTGCCCTCTCTCAGTCTGGGAGCCCTCGGGGGATGTCCACCTGCTGGCGTGCCTGACCAGCCTGGGTGAGGGGCTTTAAGGCTGTCCACAGCTCCCATTGACCCAATGTCCCAGCAAGGCTGGCTGGACGCAGGTTTCTGCGGTTTCTCTCCTATAATTGATGCTGTTCCTTTAAGGCCTGGGGTTATCTTCTATAATTGATATACTGTTCATTTAAGGCGGCCTTCTGACTACTAATGAAGCCTCCTTTGCTTCACCTCGCAGCGTCTATAATGAAACAATTGTTACTTTTACTGGTTAGGCCCGGGCTGCTCTTTCCTTCAGCTCCTGGGGATTCTATGATTGTTACATTGTTTCAAAGGTGTGTTTCGCTAGAGCCAGTTTAATCGGAGCTGAGCTGAGCAGGCGCAGCTTCACTTTCGCTCCTGCCGCAATGGAAACAGCTGTTTACTCAGGTCCGTGAGTGGCGGCCTCCATGTTGGCTGGGCTAATTTGCATACAGCCACTCTGATTGGCTGGTGGGCGTGGCTTACCCCATCTCGGAGAAACGGTTAATTTTAATATTTCACTTTTATAGAGTAGATATCAATATACATATTGATATATATATCAATAACATATATAAAAAATCAATATGTATATTATTTAATTTTTACAGAGGAAGGAAGAGGGATAGAGAGTTAGAAGCATCAATGAGAGAGAAACATCGATCAGCTGCCTCCTGCACCCCCCCCACCCCCGCACTGGGGATGTGCCCGCAACCAAGGTACATGCTCCTGACCGGAATTGATCCTGGGACCCCTCAATCCACAGGCCAACTCTCTATCCACTGAACCAAACCAGTAGGGCTTGTTTATCTTTTCAAAAAAACAGCTCTTGGAATTATTGATCTTTTGTACTGTTTGGGTTTTTTTGTTTTGTTTTTGTCTCTATGTCATTTATTTCTACTCTGATCTTTTTCTTCCTTCCTTCTACTTCCTCTAGGCTTTTCTTGCTGTTCTCTTTCTAACTCATTTAGTTGTAAGATTAGTTTATTATTCCTTTTTCTTCTTTCTTGAGATAGGCCTGTAGTGCTATGAACTGCCCTTTCAGGACTGCTTTTGATATGTTCCATAGGTTTTGGGTGGTGTGTGTTCATTTTCATTTGTTTCCAGGAAGTTTTTAATTTCTTGATTGATCTCATTGGTAACCCACTCATTGTTTAATAACATCCTATTTAGCCTCCCTGTATTTGAGTGTTTTTGAGTGTTTTTTCGGTAGTTGATTTCTAACTTCATGCCATTGTGATCCAAGAAGATGCTGGGTATTATATCAATCTTCTTGTTTTGTGCCCTAATATGTGGTCTATCTAATATGTGGTTCCATGTGCACTTGAGAAGAATATATAATCTGTTGTTTGGGGTGAAATGTTCTGTAAATATCAGTTAGATCCATCTGGTCTAGTGTGTCATTTTACGGCCTCTGTTTCCTTAATTTTTTATCTATCCAGTGATGTCAGTGGGGTGTTAAAGTCCCCCATCATGACTGTATTGCTGTCAATCTTTCCCTTAAAGTCCATCAAGAGTTTTTTAATAATATACTTGGGTACTCCTATATTGGGTGCATATATGTTTACAAGTGTTATATTTTCTTGTTGAATCATCCCCTTTAGTATTGTGAAATGGCCTTCTTTATTATGGCCTTTTTTAGAAGTCTATTTTGTTTGATATGAGTATTGCTACTCCATTTTTTTTTCTTTTCCATTTCCATGAAATATATTTTTCCATTCCTTAAGCACCTTTATAATCCTTGCTCTGACCTCTGTGTCTGATAGGTTGCTTGCCTCCATGTCATTTAGTTATTTTCTGGAGATTCCTTCTTTTTTTCTCTTTTGTGGGTTCTTTTTCTCTCCATGTTGGCTGCCTCTTTGTGTTTGCTTCTATGTATTGGGTCAATCTGCTATGACTCACACACTGCCTGTGGCTTACCCTGGTCAACCTGTTTGGAGCTACCAGCGATCCACAGTTTGTGGCTGCCTCTGCTGGGCATGGATGCACTCAGGAAGTAGTAAGCTGCTCACACTGCCAGCTACTAACAGCATAGGGCCCAGGAGCAGATCAGAAATAGTACCAAAGCACCCAAGATCTGTCTCTACCTGAGCTCATCTGCCAGTTGCTCGCTAGGCTCAGTCACTGGAAGAGCCTCTGGCTGTACTCCTCAGCTGTGCATAATCTCCACTGCGTGAGGTGAGAAGGAGTCTAGAGGGTGGGGCGACTGCTTTCCCCCAGGCTAATGCCACATAGAGGGAGTGCTCCACCTAAGAAAGATGATGACTGCGGCATTGGAGAATGACTCAGCAGAGGGATCCTGATGGGTGGCCCTCAAACTCTCCTCAGAGCCACAAACCTCAGACTCTCCTCATGGGGTTCTAGTCTGCTCTCCCTCCCTCCACTGGAGCCCAGGGTGAGTGACTGTGATCAAAATTTTGTGCTTTGGCCTTTCAAGAGGGTGCCTGTGTCTCTAGCCATATTCCTCTGGAGGACAGAACCCTGCTGCTTTTCAAAGGTAGATGTTATGTGGGCAACTCTTCCCAGTTTTGGTACTCTGGACTGGGGAGCCTGCCTTGGAGTTTATTTCTATTTTAGTATTTTTTTTTAAAAATTGCTTCAGCTTTTCTCTTTTTTTAAAAAAAAAATGTTTTATTGATTTTTAGAGAAGGAAGGAGGAGTGAGAGAGAAAGAAATATGGATGAGAGGGCAACATCAAAATTGATCAGCTGCCTCCTACAAGCCCCCTGCTGGGGATCAAGCCCGCAACCCAGGCATATGCCCGGACTGGGGATCAAACTGGTGACCTCTTGGTGCATGGGTCAACGCTCAACCACTGAGCCATGCCAGCCAGGCTGCCTTGGGGTTTAGACCCTACATTTCTCAGGGGGAACCTTAGCAGATATCCCTCTGGAACCTAAACCACAGCCCTTGGGAGTGGGTTCTTCCCCTTTCACATCTTCGCCCTTCCTACAAGTCTCGATGTGGCTCCTTCAGTAAGTCCTTGGTAATATGACTTCTCTTCAGTTAGTTATTCAGGATGGTTGTTCTATAATTCAGGTGTAATTTCAGTATGGTTCTAGAATAAGATGAGTGTAGCTTCCACCTATTCTGTTGCCATCTTGGATCTCATTGATTTGCTATAGAAATTAACAGGATCTCCTATTCCTTTCAAATGCCATCCTTCCTTGAAAAATTAGTCCAAACTGTTTGAATATTAAAAGTTTTATACACAGAATAATCTGATCATTAAGACAATGGGAAATAATTTGAAAAACTATTTGATAGGATTACAGCAAAAAACAAAATTATTTCTAATTCTACTCTATTACGAATAGTAATCATAAGATTCTGCCCACACCCCAGTACTACGGGGTTTTCTTTTTCTTTTGCCCTAATTTATTCCTAGTTATAAAACCACCTCATTCTTAAAAATAGCTGCACTGTTTCCCATAGTATGGAGTCTCATAACCTTCTACATGTTGAGGGACATTTATTATTTTTATTTGTCTTTTTATGTTATAAACAATACAACAAACAGTAAGGGGGGGATGGAATGCGATAGAAAATGAAGTGATAACAGAAATCTGGAGAAGGTTAGGGTTAGAGAAAAAAATACACCATGATTGTAAAAGTAATCCATAATATATCAATTATAACAAATATAGACAATAAAAAATTTCCTAAAAAGAACTTTCTGAGCACTTACTATGTGCCAGGTTTTCAGGGCACAGAGATAAACAAGATAAAGTCTTCTAGAGCTACATTCTTGGAGGAAAGTAAGAATATTGATAAATATTTCTGTGAATAAATTACATGATTCAGCAAAAAATATCTTACTTCTCCCCTTTATTTTTTAAATATAATTTTTAATTGACCTCAGAGAGGATGGTAGAGGGAGAGAGATGTAGAAACATCAATGATGAGAGAGAATCATTGATTGGCTGCCTCCTGCACACCTTCTACTGGAGATCGAGCCTGCAACCCAGGCATGTGCCCTGACCAGGAATCGAACTGTGACCTCCTGATTCATGGGTCGATGTTCAACCACTGAGCAACACCAGCCCTGCCCTCCTTCTCTAAAAGTAAGTTCATCAATCATCTTTAGTACCTCCATAGGCAAATAACATTCTACAATATTCGGTAGCTAAAAAAATGTATAAATAATGTAAATTATATAAATTAATTCTTTCAATAAATATTAAATCTTTTTTAACTCTTATTTTGTGCAAAGAATTGTACTCTAGGAGCTATTAAAATGAATTTAATAATTTATGACAATACTATATGTTGAATTAAATAACAATTTCATTAATCATTCATTTAAATAGTTACTAAGTGCCTACTATGCTCTAGGCTCAGTTCTGTGGTGGGGAGGGTCTGGGAAATCGATGAACAAAGCATATTAAAATCCTTAACCTGGTGGTGCTTATATCTGTCAGGATTTAATACTCTGATCAAGTAGTACAGTGTTCGAAAATGTCTTAGACAAATCCAATAACATATTTGAGCATGTCTCATTCCTATTCTGAAAAATTTATTCAAAAACTTATCTTTATTGTTACCTTCAGTGTCTGTTCACGTTACCTCCACCTTTGAGTTCTGGGTCCTCATGACTGTGTGTTAAGGGCCTTGATAGAGAAGGATGGCATCACTATTTTAGGTTGGAATAAAAGCAATACTGTTAAACAGACTGCACTTGCAGTTCCGCAGCTTTCCCTGTGGCACTCAGAGCCAGGTTGGTAATGCAACTGAAAACCCTCCCTGAGGAAGATCTAAATCTCAGAAGGGACTTAAATGATAGCTCAGAACTTCTAACTTTTAAGACTACCTAGTTTAAAGATAATAAATACTTTGATACCCATAATACAGTACTTTAATTTTAGAACCTCTACAATAAATAATAATAGCATTTAAAAACTTACTATGGACTAATCCTGAGTAAGCACTTCACATAGATTGTAACTTCACCTGCAGAACACTGTGCAAAGCAGCACTATCATTTACTCCTTTGTAGATCAGGAATCAGTCACATAACCTGCCCACATAACCATAAATTAGTAGCAAAACCCAGATTTAAACCTAGAAACTATGACTCCGAAAGTGCACTCTTTATCAACATCACTCAAGTTCCTTACAACAAGACAGAGAAGAAAAAAGAATCTGAATACTGCATTGCTGCTATAGATGAAAACATTTAGGTAATGTTATAACCCCTATTCTAACTATAGTCTAGTATAATTTCCACTGTAATTTACTATAATTAAATCCTTCATCATCTTATACTAGTATTTCCTTGTGTCCCCTCCCCAGAAATAACACTATATTTGACATTAGAATTCCTTAGTTAAAAATCTGAACATACTGCTAACTTGCCTATCTTGGTGTGTTCTGTTTAACTTTGATGATAGTCACTCTAATTTCTCCCAATTCTAACCACCCTATCTTCCAAACTAGTGTTGCCTATAAACATAGCAAGTGTACTCCCTACTTCCTTTCTCTTTTTAAAAATATATTTTTATTTATTTCTGAGAAGGGAGAGGGAGAGAGAGAAACATCAATGATGAGAGAAAGTCATTGATTGGCTGCTTCCTGCATAGCCCCACTGGCGACTGAGCCCACAACCCTGTAACCCAGGCATGTGCCCTGGTTCATTGGTCGACGCTCAGCCAGAGCCACACTGGCCTACTTTCTCAGTTCCCAAGTCAGTGGTAAAAGCAAGCCTCCTGAAGCCTTCATGTAGGGTGACCCAAGACTGCTCTCACTCCTAACAGCCCTGGAGTAGAGGGCATTATAAATGGCGCTGATGCGCAGCACAGTCATCTGTCTAAGCGCGCCCGCATGTGCTCTTAAGGCGGACGTGTGTCACTGTACGCATTTGACCTCAAATGTAAATAAAATGGTGGCATGGAAATCACAAGTCACAGGACAATACAGGCTGTGTGACAGGAAAGTCAAAGCAATGTGTGTTTCCTGTTAGGGACAGTCACCAGGGCAGAAGGGACAGAGAAGCCCCGCAGGGCCCTGTCACTCAGGAAGGCTCCCTTGCCAGGCCAAGGTCAGGCCTCTCCAAGTTCCCAGGTGCCCGCAGGTGGACGCCTCCCCCCACTCCCACCTGCCATTTCGTGTTGCCCAGAGTGGGCCATTGTGATTGTTTTTTTTAAAATATATTTTTATTGATTTCAGAGAGGGAGAGGGAGAGAGACTGAAACATCAGTAATGAGAGAGAATCATGGATCGGCTGCCTCCTGCACACCCTGTACTGGGGATGGAGACTGAATCCCAGGCACGTACCCTTGACCGGAATCGAACCTGCGACTCTTTGGTCCACAGGCTGACGCTCTATCCACTGAGTCAAACTGGCCAGGGCTGTGATTGATTATGAACCCTGCCCACGCAGCGATTCCCAGACCCCTGGCATGGCTGTCCCACAGCGCTGTATGCTTTTGGTGGAGCGGGCCAGGTCGGTCTGATGATCTCATGATGACCTGGTTTGGTGGCTTTTGCTCTAGGCCATTCCTTGGGGCAAGTGGGTGGCAATGTGGCTTCCTTCACAGACCACATCTCTAACTTCACAAAAGATGTGCCCATTAAGGGACCCAAAAGCAGGAAGAGTCACCTGATTCTATGAGAATAGAGGTTGGAGCCATTAAGACACCTTAAGGTCAGAGAATGAGAGACAATAAGCTCGTTGTAGTGACTAGAACAGAAGTGTGAGACGTCAGAGCTTCGAATAAAGCAGCAAACTTCACAACAGAAAGACTGAGAAGCCGAGTTTCAGAAAGAGAGATGGCGCTAAAGAACAAGTTGCCAAAGCCGCACCTGGTCACTCAGTCAGGAAACTCTGGGCTGGCTTCGTCCGTCCGTCACCCGCTGCATCATCTTCACTGGGTTACACAGCAACCATCAGTGTCAGTCTGCAATGGAAATGACATGAACTTGGCTGACCATGTTTCATCACAACAGGAAATAAACAGTCGAATAAAGTTCTAAGACTTGAGGCTGAAGTGAGCCTTTGGAGGCGTTTTGCTCAGACTTCCACAGCAAATAGCTTTGATCAAGATGAAATCCACAAATTGCAAAATACCATCAAGAAACTTAGAAGTGAAACAAGGAAATTGATGGCCATTAACTTGTAAGGCAGTACTGCAGGGCGCTCATCAATAGAAACTGGCAGAAGTTAAGTCATAGGCATCAAGATAAAATAAGTTAATATGAAGAAAGAAATGGAAAAGCTATTATAGCAAGGTGGCTTGGGAATTCGGAGTCACTGATGGCTCTTTAGGTTACACTTAAAATATCAATACAAAAGTATCTCTGGCCTTGGCCTGGTGGCTCAGTTGGTTGGAGTATTGTCTGGTGCATATTGTGGGTTTGATTCTCAATCGGGGCACATTCCTAGGTTGCTGGTTATGTCCCCAGTCAGGGCACATATGGGAGGCAACCGGTCGATGTTTCTCACATCAATGTTTCTCCTTTTCTCTCTTTCTAAAATCAACAAAAATGTCCTCAGGTGCGGATTTAAAAAAAAAATTATATTCTGCCAAAAATGAGAGAGATGTTCCCAGGAGAAAACAAGACCAGGTAAATGAGAAAAGGAAAGAAACAATTGCCGAAAGTGAATTGAGATCTTCTGTTAGGAAGCCAAGTGACACTGTGACAGAAAAGGACAGCTCTTCACAGAGGATGTTGTGGAAGAGCTCCGAGTGCAGCAGTGCTGTCTGATGCTGAAAATGGAATGAGATGAGCTTAAACAGGTGACAATCTCATTGACGACAGCCTGACACTTAAAGGAGTTCAAGTTTTAGAAAGCAAAAATTCATGATTAAGGCCGGAAAAGGAAGATCTTCAACTATCACTTTTAAAACTGAACGACTATGAAGTTACTTAAAAGTACAGCTACAGAGACATGATTTCGGATTCAGAAGTAAATCATCTAAGATGTGACTTGAAGGTCAAAAACTCAACCAGGTAACAGCTGAGTTAGAAGAGCTGGCCCAACAGAAACAAGAACCTGCAAAGCACACGTTTTCATGAAAGATCAGCCATCAAGACACCAAAATGAAGGCGACAGCGTTATCAGAAGAGTAAAACAAGCTCTGGATGATGAAAAAAAAGAGCATTCATCAGCCTGAGGATGATAAGTGAGCATCACTGTACAGTTAGGCCTGCAGAAAGAACAGTTAATTCAAAGTGAATTGGCTATTAATGATTTGTATGTAACCGAGGAGAGGCGTGAGGATAAAATAGAAGATTTAGTAATCAGCTAAATCAGTCATAAAAATATAAGCATCCAGAAGAACTTTGAGTTTAAGTAACATATGAAACAAAATGAAAAGGAGCTTTCTAGAGTCCAAAATTTGGAGAAGAGATTAGCACAAATCCGCTCAGCATAGGGTGGCTCTGCAATGCTAAGGCCGCTCCTGAGCCATTTAACCACAGCTCTTCACAGGATCAATTACTTCAGAACCCATACAGTCTCTGAAGGCAATTAAATCTGATGAACTCATTCTAGCTGGTTTGGCTCAGTGGATACAGTGTCGGCCTGTGGAATGAAAGGTCCTGGGTTTGATTCTGGTCAAGGGCACACATCCGGGGTTGTGGGCTCAATCCCCAGTAAGGGGCGTGCAGGAGGCAGCCTATCAGTGATTTGCTCTCATCATTGATTTTTTTTTTTCTTCTCTCTCTCTCTCCCTCTCTCACTGAAATAAAAAAAAATATATTTAAAAAATAAATCTGATGAACTCAGTGAGTTTTCTAAGTTGCTCCAAGAAGAGGTATAAGAGCTGAGAAAATCAACACAGGAAAAAAGAAAGACTGAGAACACTCAAGAAAAATAGTCAGAGGCTGTCTGATTCAATTGCTGCCACCTCTAAACTGGGAAGAAAATAACATGAATAAACTTATTCAGAAATTAAGCAGCTAAAGGAGAAATAAGATGTTTTACAAAACTTAAGAACTCTTAATCGAAGCAAAAAGTAGTCACTTTTCTTTAAATAAAAATCTCACTAATGAAGTGAGCAAAAATAAACTTCTGAGGCAGGCAGTACCCAACCTGAAGAAGAGGCTTACTGAATTTTGAGGAGCACAGGTGGTAACTTAAACAGGAAAATGAAAAAATAGTAGAAACATCTAGGTTAAACAAAACAGAAAAGCAAACACTACAAGAGGCAAATATGCAACTTTCTATGCTGAGGAAAGAGTAAGAATTGGAATATGTTGCAATGAAGAAGGCTCTTGCTGTAGAGCAACTATTAAAAGAAAAAGAATAGGGCAAGATGTGGGAATTAAATCAATCAACTTCTAAATACAGTTACATCACTGCAGGAGAAGAGAGCTGTTTCAATAGGGGAGAAATGAAGTTCTGTTGGCACTGAAACAGAAACAAATAGAAAACCTCACCTTAGAGAAGGAGGTTCACCATTTACATGACAAAGACTTACGTTTAAACCAGGAGCTGGTGAGATGGCTTAACCATGCTTTAGAGTCAGAAGATCCTCCTTTGCCAGAGGTTGGTCTGCAGAAGATAGGGTGGCTAATCTAAGAAGGAAGCCACAGTACTGGAGGAAAAGCTGTGTTCATCCTTTAATGCAGTGGTGCTTAACCTTCTGGCCCTTTAAATACAGTTCCTCATGTTGTGACCCAACCATAAAATTATTTTCGTTGCTACTTCGTAACTGTAATGTTGCTACTGTTATGAATCGTCATGTAAATATCTGATATGCAGGATGGTCTTAGGCGACCCCTGTGAAAGGGTCCTTTGACCCCAAAGGGGTTGTGACCCACAGGTTGAGAACCACTACTCTAATGCAATGGAAAAGGCAAGCCATCGAGCCAGTCGCTGCAGAAACCACTGAATGTCACCAAGGAGAGAGACGAAAGTGCACTACAGCTTTCTGTCTCCCAGAAACAAGAAAAGCAGTCTGCTCGAACGCTAGCTAACCTGGAGTTGGTGCTAGCTGAGTGGATGGAGAAGACAGAGGTCTAGTAGGAAAAGTGTTACAGGGACATCTGCAGCAAGCAAATGCTGGCTTGGCTCTGAAGGAAGAACAAACAGAAGAATTTAAAAAACATAATGAGGTCCAATAGGATGTACAAAAGAAACTGATGCACTTACTAAGCAGCACAGGAGAAGTCGACAGAAACTTATGAGAAACCTCTTTATGGGGGATACTTTTAAACACCAAAATATGAATGTCATGAAGCGTTTACAATAAATGGAAAGTACTTTAGGCACTGAAAGTGAAGATATGCAGCAGCTCCTCAAGGATAAGGTGACCAGATTTAAAGCGGTACACCATTGACCGGGGGGAGGTGGTCTTTTTATTTTTTTCATTATTACTTAAAATATTACAAAGAGTAATCGGGACTTTTTTAAAACGCCGCAGGATGCAGGACAAACTGTTAAAAATCAGCTGCCAAAAGCGGGACGTCTGGTCACCTTACTCAATGAAGATCAGGATGGTGTTACCAGATGGACACCTGCTGGCCTGGATCAAAGTGTTCCTAACACTTCTGAGACCAAGGCAGTAGTCCATGCATAAGGGTTCTTTTTCAGAATTTTATGTTAAAAATCTCTGAGAAGAATCTCAGTTAGCTTCCCACCTGCAAAGCACTCTGCCTGTGAAACTCTGTTCCATCGCTGTGTCTCTTACTAACCTACTCAGACCTGGTACTGGTTGGTCTGGGCATCTTCTTTTGAATGCTGTTATTAATGATTTGTCCACATACACACCTGACCAGAGAGCTCGTTTTCCTGAGAGACCTTCCCCAGCATGTAGATGATGCTCAAGCCAGAGAACAGAGCACTTGAAAGCAGTGAACTTTTGGAAAAGTCACATATTTGTTTGCAGTTTTACTTTATTTAATAAAAATATTAATACTCTAAAAAAGAGTTTTATAGTTTCATTTCTTTTCCCTTCAACTTAAACACTAATAGATCAACATTTTCTAGAAGAAAATGGAAAGGTAACAAATTAATTTTGTTGACTCTATGCAAACTGTTTCCTATATATTCTCAGTTAACTTTCATATCTGTCTCAGAGGATATTATGTATTCCTATTTTATAGATGAAGAAACTGGGACTCAGATGTGTTTATAAACCACATGAGATAAAAAATTAGGAAGTTCAGACAGAATTCTGACTGGAGTGGTGTTCTTCCCACCACACTGAGTTGTTTCAGAAGTGTCTCCTGCCGGGTGGGTGCAGTCCCAGTCAAGACAAGAGAACTGGCTTCACCTTTCAAGAATGAAAGAAAAGGAAAACAGCTTCTATGAGCTCTCTGGCCACTTCCTTCGGTCATGGACAATCTGGAAAAGGACTTGCAAGACACTTCTCTGCTGGCACTGCAGCTCCCTACCTCACCGAGCCAGATATGCTGACCTTGGATTTGGACAAGAGTTCATGGGACACCCTTGGGGAGTATCCACTGTGGTCTGCTTTATGCAGTTCATAATTTGCTAGAAACAGCTCGTTGTTCCTAATGACCTGTATGATCACGCTTGAGCTTTTAGGAAAAGAGGACTTCTTTTTATGGTTCTCCCCTCAGAGGTAAACTAGAGCCCTCTTCATCTCCATGAACCTTGTTAATCTATTGGGCCTTGATTCCCAGACTCTGAACTATCATCAAGAAACGTGTGGATCCTGGCAAAATGCCCGACAAGTGCCTGGTGAGAGGACTGCTGGCGTTCACGAAGATGTTATGTGATTCTACTCAGTGGGGCTCTAGGGCACCCTAATGCAGGCTCTTCGATGCTTTCATGCTAGGATAGAAGGGAATACAGATTTCTCAATTAAATGATGTTGGCTAAGCGTAATTTTCAAAGAAACAGTTGCTCAAAATGACTACTTCCTCTCTTAGAGACAGGGCTATTTAAAATCACTTTAGTTTGCAATTGGTGATAAAAAAGAATGGTTTTAAGGATTTTAAATGTAATTTTTATTAATTAAGAAAGGAATATGTGCTTATTGAATAAAATCTGAAAAACACATGTAAATGGAAGAAGAAAAAAGTAATCATAGTTCTACCACCTGGACACAATCACTATTAGACTTTTTGTCAATTTTCTACCATTTAACAATTTTATTGTATGTGGTAAGAACACTTACATGACTATATCTTAACATTTGTTGAACAGCAACCCCCCATTTCTGAGACTCTACATCAGGGTGGGGAACCTTTTTCCTGCCAAGGGCCATTTGGATATTTATAAAATCATTCATGGACTATACAAGATTATCAACTTAAAAATTAGCCTACTATATTTGGTCAAACATTTAATTAACTCACCCCTAATGCCTTGGCAGGGCCAGATCAATTGATACTGTGAGCCTGCTCTACATGCTCAGACAGACTACTCTAGTAACAAACGCTGGAAATGATCCCTCAGAGTCCTAGTCTTCCCACCATTTGTCTTAAATGGTGAGAACGGAAACACCATTCAGGAGAAGGGCTCAACTACTGTTTATGAGAACCGACTTGAGCAGGTCACAATCTATACCAACACTGTCCAACAGAAATTTCTGTGACAATGAAAGTGTTCTATTTCTTCACTCTTCCAATATGGTAGCCACTAACCTCTTGTGGCTATGGAACACTTAATAGGCTTAGACAAAAATTTAATTTTATTTACTTTTAACTAATTTAAAATTTATATAAGCACACATAGCAAGTGACTAGTATATTGGACAATGAAGGTCTATACTGAGGATTTATAAGAGTCCCCTGATGGTCTCAAGGTGTATGGTGGACAAGGATTGAAAGTTGGTATCAGAAATGCCATATCTGTCATTTCAAATTATGACAGAACTCAGACTATTTCTCAACAATGAGAAGGGCCACTCCAAGAAAAAGTATAGAGATGAGTTCACAGTTAGTCTTTGAAGAGGAAGTCAGTCATTAGCTACCTTCTGACATCCTAGCAATTAACCAGTCCTGGGAGAAGAGCAGGTAAGTCCAGAGAGGGCCAACTACAGAGGAGATAAGAGACTATAAAAGTGAAAAGCCTCTCAGGCTTTCATCACAGGATAATCCAAGGCCTGTGAATTAATGGCAAAAGACTCAATAATAGCCTTTGTGAGGAAATAGGAGTGTAGCAGGATATCCTTTTTCCGCACTAAAGCACCCAATTCTTTCAATATTATATACAGCGGAAGCAATTAATTGTACCAGAAAGAAATCCACAGCTGGCTTTTCCTGATGGCCCCATAAGCAACAAGCACTATTGTTCAGCTTCCGGGACAGATGCAAAGTCATTCCACTGCACTGCTGAGATTTTTCTGATTGTTTAGCTTTGTTCTTCCAAAGATAAAAGCATGTGCAACATCTAAAATTCAGTTCTGCTTGTCCTTACACATTTTCAGTGCAAGCAGCTGTCAGAAAGTTAATTTTTGTTTGTAATATAATCTAAGCACAGGACTTGGTGCTAGTATTTCTTTTAAACTTTATATGACTGAATCACAAGTTATTCACTTTTGTTTGTTTTATGTGTTTATATGCACTTAAACTGTCCTGTCTCCGCTTTTGTGGTTAACATTCATAGTGTGGCTATTTCAAGGACTGTGAATAACTAACAAATAAGATTATAGGTCAAAAACCTAGAAACTCAACATTTCAAGTTATTGGCCTGTATGGCATTGTTTTGCCTTTTAGATTAATTAAAACACACTGTATTTCATTATTTCCTAGATACACATTTTTTTTTGGACATTCTGTCATCCTGAAATTAGGATATCTTAAAACTGGTGATGTGCCCTAGTTTCACTAGCAATATTTTTCCTTCCTAGTTTTACATAAAATAATGATGCTTCTTATAATCAGTCATATCTTAGTTTTGATGAAATATGGTTACATAGCATCAAAATTGATTAGTAAAATGTATAATTGCAAGTATAACAATAGAATAACTTTTATTAAAAATGACCACATATGGACTTAATTTTGATATCCATTCAGCCACTTTTATTTCCCCAAAATGCACTGAAAAGTATATGGCATTTGTAATGTAATGCAATGTAGTGCAATATACAATGTTATCTATACTAAAAGGGTAATATGCTAATTAGACCGGGTCAACTGGACATCTTCCTTCCAGACAAAGCCACGGTGGCGGGGGTCGAAGCAGAGGCAGTTAGGGGCAATCAGGCTGGGAGGCAGGTGAGCAGTTAGGAGCCAGTGGTCCCAGATTTCGAGAGGTGTAGGCCAGGCTGAGGAACACCCCACTCCCTGTGCACGAATTTCGTGTACCGGCCCTCTAATATATATAAAACTAGGGGTCCAATGCACAAAAATTTATGCACTCGGGGGGGAGGTGGGGGGCATCCCTCAGCCTGGCCTGTGCTCTCTCGCAGTCTGGGACCCCTCGGGGGATATCCACCTGCTGGTGTGCCTGGCCAGCCTGGGTGACGGGCTGATGGTTGTTTGTAGACTGGCCAAGCCCCCCAGTGGGGACCCGTTTTCAGGCTGCCCACAGTTCCCATTGACCCAATGTCCCAGCAAGGCTGGCTGGAAGAAGGTTTCTGGGGTTTATCTTCTATAATTGAAACTTGGTTGCCTTGAGCGGAGGCCTAGTCAGGCAAACGAAGCCTGTTTGCTCTAGCTCCATGGCTGCCGGCCGCCATCTTGGCTGAGTTAATTTGCATACAGCCGCTCTGATTGGCTGGTGGGCATGGCTTAGGTGTCTCGAAGTGATGGTTAATTTGCATATTACTCTTCTATTAGATTAGATATCTAATGTGAAGCAATAAAAGCTGGTCCTTTTAGCGAGCCAAGGACTTGGCCCCAGGCCTGTCTTGGGCTGGCACTTCTGTGGTGCTCAGGAGGGCAGGTGAAGGTTGGTACAGCACAGCTCCAGGGAGCGCCTTTCACACAGGGCTGGATATAAATGGTGCCCCCTGGAGTCGGCCAAGGGAGCCATCCTGGTGCTGAATGTAGTGGCTACAGCAACTGTGGTAACTCTGGGACAGGGAGGGTAGAAAGGAGGAAAGAACAAGAGTGTCCTCTTTGACCCTGAGGGAGAGAACAACACAACAGATGCATAAAGTTTGGATCACCGCCCCCCACCTGCAGTTGGACTCCGAAAACAAATGGATTAGCAAGGCCAAGGATTTCTATAATTACAATGGCAGCCCCTCCTAGGGCTACTATTTTGATAGCTTATGTATTGTGATATCCCCTAAACTGTCCTTTCTCAGGCTGGGAGTCTGGGAAAATCCTATTCATATGTAAGTGAATAAAGATGTGAAATGTTATTTGTAACCCTATATAATAAAAGGCTAATATGCAAGTTGTCCCCTTGATTGGGAGTTCAACCAAGAGTTCGACCAGGGAGTGGAGTCGGCTGGTCAACTGCCCATGGCCCCTCCCCCTTGCCAGCTCTGTACCCAATAGGCCCCCCCCCCCACCAGGGGCAGGCCAGCTAACCACTCAAGGCCCCTCCCCCTGGCAGCCTGGCCCAATGGCCCCGATGGGGGTGTGTCGGACCCCACCATGCACAAATTTGTGCACTGGGCCTCTAGTAATGACATAACAGCTGAACTATGCAAACAAACAAACAAACAAACAAATAAAAGAGTCATGCTATAGACTATGGAGAGAGAAGCCTGAGTTCACGATGGAGCTGTCTGAGACAACTTCCTGCAAGAGATGGTACTTAGGCCCTGCAAGTAGGAGAGTGGCGTGAAAAGGAGAATGAATCTCAAGTGCCAGTCTAACAGAATGCTGCCAGACACTGGCAGTTTCCAGAGTTTGATAAGAGCAGTGTTTCATTAAGAGAGAGCGGGGGAAATTGAGAGAAGAAATGACCAGTTAGGAGGATAGCTAGTATGATGCAGGTCTACAGTGAGGAAGACAGATTTTAAGGTGGTTAGCAAACTAGGTGTAAAATAATCTACACTGACAGGTTTTGGTTAACTGGTTAAATATGATTGTGGTTCCCCATGAAAAAATTGAGGAAGTGGTTTTAAAGAGCAAATGGAACTCCAGAACTCAAGCATTATTTGTTGAAAACGAGTTGTTAGAACTTAAAGTCCAGATGGTATGTGTTATGGATAGCATGTTAGACTCTCATTCCGTCAACATTAATTTTCAAGAATACTAAAAAAAGTAAATCAAGCAAAAGCCAACCCTCTTGGTTGACAAAAATAAAAGAAATCAGTGAGGGCAAATTATCAGTAGAGAACAAAATAAAGCATCAACTATCCTAAGGGCAATAAATCCTGCCTCAGAAACAAACATCAAATGAAGAAGTTATGTGCATCTTATTTTTACTACATTTTAAGTTTTCAGAGGACAGGAGTCCATTATACCTACCGCCTTGTACATTCATTCATTCATTCATTCATTCATTCAATGAGTTATTTACTGACTACCTGCTGCTGTGCCAGGCAGCACCCCACATCCTGAGAATCCAATGAAGTGAGAACAAGACCGTCCCCATGCCCTGGAACTTCAAATCCAGCACAGGGAGAGGCACCTGCAATGTATGTGATGGATAAACAAGTATGCCTGGTCACACTGCTGGCATCCACAGTCCCTTGGAATACATTTGACAACCATGTAGACCACGCACAGTAGGTATAGTATGGCTGTTCACAACTCAGCATTCCTGATCCAGGATTGCATCTTCCAGTTTTCTCAGCCTGAAGTTTTATCAGGACTCCTTGCCTTCCTCTGACTAGGCAATCATACTCAGCTCTAGATGCTGGCATTTCTAGACTACTGGCCACAAAGGAATTTGTGAGCTGAGTTAGTGTTTTGAAGTAGAAAGCAGAATATGTATGAGTTTCTTACAAATATACATGTGTATAAGTATAATGTATATGAATAAAAATCATATAGAGGGTGTCCCAAAAACATGTGTACACACTTTAACAGCTGATAACCCAATTTTCATTCCTTTTTAGGTTTCACTGATTTGAAATAATGGGTGGAGCCAGGCCAAAGCTTTGTACAAAGAAAATTTGTCCACTAGACATTTTTATGGGGACACATAAAAAATAAAGTTGATGGCACAAAACCTGCAACAGTTGACAAATTGAGGGCACACAAATATCGTGTGAAATGATTCTTAGTTTCTTTTTCTTTTGACTCTTGATGTTTCTGATTCCATTGCTTCCGGTTATCAGCAGTGCCTGGACCAGAATGGCATCAGGTTGAAAACAGGTATTGATAAAAAAAAATTATTCATTTCTGTATATTCTTTTAAATTTTGAAAATGAACTCTATGTTAATAAATACTGACTTTATAAAATCATTCAAAATGTGTATGCGTTTTTCAGGACATCCTATATATATACACCAATCACACTTAGAAATTTAATTTAGTTAAAAAATAGCCAAAGTGTAATAGATCACAAAGCCTCTGCTCTCAGGACAGAGATAGGCAGGGGTGAGGTGGTCTCTGCTGCAGGTGGAGAAGACTCACCTGAGCTGGGTGGGAAGCCTCAGCTCCAGCTGCTCTGTGGGAGGAACTCCGGCCCTCCAGGCAGCAGTTAAGAGCCAGAGAAGGGTGAGCAAACAACAGGTGGGAGTCCCAGGCGGCAGCAGGCATCAGGTCATAGGGGAAAGGAGGCCCTATAGATGGATAGGATATGGACGCAGAGAAGTTAGGAACAAAGGGCTGAAGGCAAGGGGTTGCCAGCAGCGATATCTAAGAGTACACAGCAAAGTCTGCGTTGCAGAGTCAAGAAACAGGCAGAGAAAACCACACTCCATGCAAGTTAACAGACTAGCACAAGTAAAGGATTGTACATCATCATCTTCAGCAGCAGCAAGTTTTGCTTTTTCTGCGGAACCTTGCTACCACTTTCAGGGGCTGACCGCTTTCCAGGCATGCTTAGGAGTTTCACATCCTCCTCCTCGTCATCTTCTGACTCTGCATCTTCCTCCATAGCTACTAAGTGCTGTACACTTAAGTACCTTAATATGCTCAGGCCTGAACCACACTTCAACTGTAAGGGCTCAGGTGGTGTTATTGCAAAGCCACCAAGGGACACCATTGGCTGTACAGACATTTTCGAAGTTGCCAGTGTTACTTCAGTTGGCCTGCCTTCATAATTCATGGCCTTTGCTCCATCCCCTAGACTGACCGTTCATAAAGATAATTGGTGCTCATTTTCATCATTGCCCACCTTAAAGTGATAATCTTTGTCGGCCTTTAGTTCACAACCAGAAAGGTAGTTCTGGGGCCTCGGAGGGCTCATGTCCACGTCCATAGAATCTTCCATGGGGTGGTAGCACGTACTTAGGTGAGACAGAAGGCGGACGGAGACGAATGGCTCTGTGCTGCAGAACAGATGTGCAGGATGGAATCGCACGAGGGCAAGGGATTGGGTTTTATGATACAGGGTTTATGGATAGTAGGGAGAAGGAGACTGGATACCATGGACTAGATAGGATCAAGGAAGGGATGGCTACTTTGCAGCAAGGGCCTCAGTAAAATGTCTTTTAACCAAAGTAAACAAGTGCTTTGAAGCAAAGAGAAATGAAAATGGAAATGGGAGAAGCAAGTTATTTAGAAGTAAAAATAGAAGGGAAAGTAAAATATACGATTATAAAGAAACAAACAAATTTAGATTTTCAAACTTTTCTCTATATTGTACATTAAGTTATATTTACATGCAATCTTTTTTTAAACATAATTTGTTTTGGTTTGGTCCTTCTAAACCATGACCATATTGTTAACCAATGATGTAAAATGTTAAACAATGCTGAAAAATGTCGGTTTCCTCTACTCTTCATTACGCTTTTGTCCACTTAATACTAGGCATGGAACCAACCTCAAGCACCCCTCCCCTGGATTCTAACTTATCTCCATACCCACAAAAGCTTAGCACTGCCTTTGCCTCATAAAGTCTCTACAACAGGAAAATGACTTTGGATGGTTTAATCTATTGAACTACTGCCTGCCCTGAAAGCAGAAGTCTCCATTTCACTGAAGAATGTATAATCCCTAGCTTCCCAGACCTATTCTCATCCTTTAAAAAAAATATGTATATTTTTATTGATTTCAGAGAGGAAGAAAGAGGGTGAGAGAGATAGAAACACCAGTGATGACAGAGAGTCATTGATCAACTACCTCATGCACATCCCACACTGGGGATCGAGCCAGCAACTTGGGCATGCGGCCTGACCAGGAATTGAACCATGATCTGGTTCACAGACTCACACGGAACCACTGAGCCACGCCAGCTGGGACATCCTTACCCTTTTCAACATAGATCATGCCACCCTCTAAAACTGGGTCTTGATGACAAGGTTCAGAAACGCTTAGAGGAAACTCTATCCTTCTCTAGGATTTTACAAGTGTGAGTATTTGTTATGTGCCAAGAACTAGGCTTTGAGGAACCAGTTGAGAACAAGCTTGGTAAGGTCTTTGCTCTCATGGGGTTTACATTCTAGTGGGGCAGAGAAATGAAGATCAGACCATAACTAACTAACTAAAAGAGCAAGGTAATTTCATAGAATAAAAAGTGGTATAAAGAAAACAAGTCCTAGTCAGTTTGGCTCAGTGGTTTTAATCCCCAGTCAAGGGCATGCATATTGGCCGGAGGCTCAATTCCTGGCCCCTCAGGGCGTGTGTGGGAGGCAACCAATCGATGTGTCTCTCTCACATGGATGTTTCTCTCTCTCCCTTTCCTCTCTTCTTTCCATTCTCTTTCTAGAAAAAAGGAAAAGAAAGAAAGAAATGAAATTGGCTGTGTTGAGGTGCTAATTTAAGACAAGTGAGCCCTGGTCAGTGTTGCTCAGTGGTAGGGTGCCAGTCCTGGAACCAAAGGGTCTTGGGTTCAATTCCCCATCAAGAGCACATACCTGGGCCGCAGGTTCACTCCCTTGCTCCAGTTGGGACTGATGCAGGGGGCAACCCATCGATGTCTCTCTCTCTCTTCCACCACCTCCCTCCCTTCTACTCTCTCTAAAAGTCAGTAAGAAAAATATCCTCGAGTGAGAATTGAAAGAAAAAGACAGGTGACTAGGGAAGGTGTCCTTGAAGACCTCAGAACTGTACGAGAAGAGTAATTTTCAATTCCAAATCAATGCTCTATGATTTGGGCATGCAACTGCCACTCTAGGGAACTGTACCCCAAACTAAGGGAGCACAGAAGGAAGGTCCATTTCAGCCCACTCTGTTCATCTACTTGAAAACACACACAAAACCACCAACCCCTTCACGCGAGAAAACGAGAGAACGTTCCATTTGGACCCTGAGATGTTTGTTGTCTTTGAGTTTGGGGCCAGACATTTGCCTCCTTGTCATCCCGGCTGCTCTCTTTATTTAGCGGGCAGTGCAAGAGAACCCCAGGTCCTGCTGAGCGTCAGGAGGCAGGATGCCCGCTGATGACGTAACAACGCACGAGGGAGGCCTGAATTACGGAGAGCAAAAAGATGCTACTCTAAGTCCCAAAGACTTTGAAAGAAGACCTTTCCTAAAGAAGAAAGGCACCACTTAAAACGTGATCCTCCCTTCAGCTCTCCTTCCCAATGGCCTACAACCACCCAGGCGACGCTGACGGCGCGTTTCAGAAACTTGATGTCCTAAAGCTCCGGCCCGAGACCTGGCCACTGTGCAGACTGATCCGGGCCTGCACGTGGCGTGCGGCTGGAGGGCCGACGGACAGACCTGTCCCGGTTTCACCTGTCATGGCCGTCACTCACGGCCAGCAGCGAGTTCATGGGTCAACCAGGCAAAAGGTTCAGCTTCTCCCTAGAATGAAAGTGATGTGGATGCGGGAAACCTGGGAAACCCGGGGAAGCGACACATCCTAGCGGCTGGGAGGACACTCACGAACCGTATGTTCCTCTTGCAGAGCAAGCTCGTGCGGCAGGACACCCCGCGGGCAGCCAGCCTGGGAAGGAAGCGCTGCCCGAGGCGGAGGCCCGGTGGGTGGCGGCGAGGAGGCCGGACAAAGGATGGACGCGTCTTCGAGCCGGGCTCCCGGGGCTCCTCTGGAACGCGGACTCCCCGCGGAGGAACGTGGGTAGAAGCGAGTGTCAGCGCCGGCGTGCGCGTCCCTCCACGCACAGTGTGAACGGGACTGACACGAGCTCCGGTCTTCCCCGGGACCGGGGGCCGCCTGTCCTTCCTCGCGCGGGAGGGCGCCGTGGGCCGACAGCCCGAGAGGGACACGCAGCGGTGCGCCAACACGGCTCCCCTCTCGGGGCCCCGCCGTGGGGTGTGGGTTCGCAGCGGACGGGCTCCCGGCACCCGCCGACCGAGCGGCGCTCGCACGGAGTCCGCGTGTCGGAGGGTCCACGCGAAGGACCCGCTCCACGCGGCTCCCAGAGACCCGCCGTCCCCACGGCCGCGGAGGGGGCCGGCGGGAGGAGAGGCGCCCGCCCCGCGCTCCAGACGGCAGGCCGGCGCCCCCTTGCCGGCCGCGGGCTCTCCTCCCCGGCAACGGGGCGCCAGGCCCCGGGTCCTTCGGGCACTTCCGCCGCGCGCTCGGCTCCTTTCGCGTCCGGGGCGGGGCGTGGCGGGCGGGGTGCGCCCAGTGCGCGCGCGCAGCCAGCCCCGCGAGGCGCCCCGCCCCTCCCCCACCTCCCCCGCGCCTGTGTCTGTGGCGGCCGCGGCCGAGATTGGAATCCGCCTGCTGGCGCTCGGCGCGGGCGCCGGAGGAGGAGGAGGAGGAGGACGAGGAGGAGGAGGACGAGGAGGAGGACGAGGAGAAGGAGGAGGACGAGGAGAAGGAGGAGGACGAGGACGAGGGCGCAAGAAGGCAGGCCCGGCTCCGGGGCGTCCGTCCGCGCGAGACGAGCAGCGCGCGCCGCGCGAGGGGCCGCCGGGCCGGGGCTGCCGCGCGCCGAGAGGGAGGCCGAGCCGGGCCCCGCCGCGTCCCGACGGCTCGCCGCGCGCACCCCGCCTCGCGCCCGGGCTGGAGGATGAGTCCCGCGGGGTCCGGGTGAGTCGGCCTCTCGGGAGGGTCTGCGCGTCGGGGCGACCGGCCGGGAGGCGGCCGCGACTCGGAGAAGTTTAGGGGGGAGCCGGGCGCCCCGTGGAGTCCCCGCCGCCCGGCGTCTCAGGCCGCGCGGCCCGCTGGGCCCGTCGCCCCGCACCCCCACCCGGGCCCGGGCAGCCGCCCGCCCCTCCCGGCCCCTCTTTTGTTCCACCCCCGGGCCCCGGGCCGAGCTCGGGAGGCGGTGGACGGGAGCCGCCTCCATGGGCTCCGCGAGTCCTTAAATGGAAGCCTCACCTCTCTCCTCGCCTGCCCGGAGCTGCGAGGCCGACGGGCGCGATCGGCCTCCGTGCGCCGCTGCCGAAAAGGGACGGAGCGCGCCTGCCTGAGGGGGGGTGGCGCCCCGAGGAGGGCCCCGCGACTCGCCGGTGGGAGGGCCGGCTCCTCGGCCACCTGTTGTCCTCGAGGCCGCGGCCATGGCCGGCGACGCCGCTCTCCGTGTCTGGAAACTTGGCGGGACCCCGCTTCCCTGTCCAGGCGCGAGTGGGAGGGCGGCCGGGAGCGAGTGCCGCGTCGGGCGGAAACTGCGCCGGGGGTCGGGGGTGTGCGGGGGTGTCCGGGTGAGCGGCCGGCAGCCCGCTCGGGCCCGCAGTGCGCCCCGGCACGCGCACCTGCGGCGGCGGGTGAGCGCGGAGGCCGGGAGGGCGCGGGCAAGTGGGCCCCCAGCCCGCCCCCGGCAGCCCCTTCGGGAGCACTTTGCAGCCGCTGGTGCTCGAAATGGTCGCTGTTTTGATGCGGGAGCTGCAAACGGCTCTCCTACTGTGTTTACTTGTGAGAGAAGAACTTGAGGCTGAAATGCGGGCGTCCTGAGCTGGAAGTAGGTTGAGTTTCCGAGAGGCCGGCTGACATTTAGGAAACGCCTCGCCCGGCGCCCTCCCCCGCTCGCCCCGCGAGCTCGCCCGCGCGCGTCCCGCCCCCGCGCCCGCAGCCGGCGCCCGCAGCCCTCCTCGCCCCTCTGCCCTTCCAGCGCCGTCGGGGAAAACACTTTTAGGTTCTTTCTGTTCGTTAACACCTTCATTTTTCTCTTTCCTATTTCGTGGGGTAGGAGTTGTCCCCTCTTTTGTCTCAGGGTTCTTAAAAGTACGAATGTGTTTACGATTCCAATAATTCACAAGAAAGAAGTACAAATTGGCAGTTACGAAATAGTCACAGGGATGTACAGCGCAGCATAGGAAATAGTCACCGTGATAGCCGGTGTCCGTTGGCGTTAGGATGGTCAGAAGCATCCCTTACATAAATGTCCAGCCACTATGCTGTGCACCTGGAGCTAATGTAACATCGAATGTCAGTTGTAGGTGAAAACTTAAAAAAAAATTAAAAAATGGTTCCCTCGATTCACAGACACCTTCCCTTGAGCCTACTACTTGGTATTGCTTTTTCTTTTCAAATCATACAAAAGTTAAAAAATTTCGTCCTTAACAAAAGTAATGTTAATTGAAGAGTAATTGTAACACAGAGCAGAATTGAAGTAAAATTAAATTCAGTCCTTCACAATCCCATCTTCAGAGATTGCCAAGAATAGTTGTCTTTTTCTACTGTTACTTCCTGGCCCTCTAGTCACTTCTTAACCCCTTGTTATCTGGATTTCACCGCCAGCTTTCTGTAGCACTTAAAAAATATATATTTTATTGATTCTTTACAGAGAGGAAGGGAGAGGGATAGAGAGTTAGAAACATCGATTAGAGAGAAACATCAATCAGCTGCCTCCTGCACACTTCCCACTGGGGATGTGCCTCCAACCAAAGTACATGCCCTTGACTGGAATCGAACCTGGGACCTTTCAGTCCACAGGCCGACGCTCTACCCACTGAGCCACACCAGTCAGGGTTCTGTACCATTTTGAAAGCCCTTTCCTTGGCTTTCATTCATCTATTAAGTCCATTCAACAAATACTGTCTTCTAGCGCCACGCAAAGTCATAGGCCACAACAGCAGGTATGGCCCTTGCCTTCCTGGAGCTTAGTCTAGTGGTGTCACATCACGTCTGTTGATGTCATACCAGACCCATTCCATCACATACATTGCAGAATGAATTGTGTAATTAAATGTGGTAATTAGGTATAGAGTATTATAAGAGCTTGAAACGGGAACCTGGTCTGGTGCTGGTGGTGCTGGCAGAATCTGAAAAGGCCTCCTAGAAAATGTGACCTTGGGACCCTGGACAGTTCTAAAGGATGAGTGAGAGTTAACTAGATGAGAGGAGGGCTTCTTTGCCTTGGTACTAACTTGGTTTCTCATTGCCCCTTTCCTGCTTTCTGTTTTTCCTTCCACCTGTTTAGTATGGGTTCTCCCAGTTTCACCTTCAGATCACATTCCTAGATCTCTAGTCCTTTGATATTATTTAGACCCTTCTGTCTGAATAATTCTCAAATCTCTGTTCTTTCCCTTCTGTACTTGAATTCCTGTATAACCAACTGCCTGTGCATATCTCTGTCTGGTTATTCTGGTTTAAACGGAACTCTTCTTCCTTACCAAACTTGTTTCCCTGGTGCTCCGTATTTCTGTTGATGTCATACCAAACCCATTCTATCACGTCTTGTCTGTAGCCAACATCTGTGGGTTCTTCTCGTTTCCTGCTAACTCGGGTACAGTTCTCAATAGACTTATAAAACGAGTTGGATTCTCTTTTCAGGAGCAGTTTAGACTGGGGTTATCTTTTACTGGAGAGTTCGGTGGACCTCGCCTAAAAGACATTCGGGTGTCAGTTTTTGTGTGTGTGTTTTATTTATTTTATTTTTACTGAAGAGGACTGTGCATCCCATTTTAATTTGTTCAGTAGTTGTTCCGTGTAGATAGATTTTCTATTACTTATGTTAATTTTAGTATTTAATCCACAAATTGTTTTTGTTTATTTTCCACAAATTTATTTATTGAGTTTTTAAATCTAGTGTTACTTAGTTTTCACAGTTTTTTTTCTTTAAATTTTTAAATTTGGTATATATTTGCATACCATATTATATATTGTGTATATATTTGTATTTTTGATACTTTCCCCTTCTCTATTTATTTGTGTCTATTTCTAGCTGAATCAGGTTCTCCTCCCATCTGAACAGATGTGACCTTCTTGCCTTCATTTCCACCTTTATGCAGGTTATCTTATGCATTTTTGCCTAAATTAATCTTGAAGCTCAGTTCTTGTCACTTCTTTACTCAGAAGTTTCCAGGGTCTTCTATGAACTGTAGATCTTCCCATGGGATTTGCCTCCTATTTACCTTATTCTTACTGCACTATTTTTGCTTCCTGTACATGTGTTTACCCCCTCCCCCGATTTGATAATACTGTTCCCTCTACTTGGATTGCAGATGTCCAAGTCCTACCATTCTTCAAGTTCCATTTCAGATGATAAGAACTTGTCAAATCCTTATCTGTCAAACCAAGAAGTCAGCCCTAGCCGGTTTGGATTGGTGGTTAGAACTTTGGACTGAAGGGTCTCAGTTTCGATTCCATTCAAGGGCATGTTCAATCCTTGGCCCCTGTCTGGGCATGTGTAGGAGGCAACAAATCTGTGTGTCTCTCCCCTTCCCTTTCACTCTCTAAAAATCAATGGGGGAAAAAATCCTCCCATGAGGATTAATAAACCAAAAACAAAACAAAACACCGAACACACACACACACACACACACACACACACACACACACAAACACAAAACAAAAAAAACCTCAAGAAGTCAGTAGTTGATATCTAAATTATGAGATTCTTGAAATAGGAGTTTAGTGAGCTTATTTGTAGATAGATTTTTCACTAGAGGCATTAAAATAATATTGTTTAAAATTGCTATCACTAGTTAGTGACGCTACAGTGGAGATAGACAGGGCATGAGTTTGTCAATTTTCTTATAGGCCTTCAGAATGCTGATATTTAACCCTGTGCATATATTACTCTGAAAAAAAAATCTGCAACTCATAATATTGTAATGTAATCACTACATGCTGACAAATGGAATTAGATTTATTGTGAGAGTCATTTTATAATGTATGTAAATTCTGTATCACTATGATATACACCTGAAACTAATAGGGTATCAGTTATACTTAAAAAAATATAATAAGGTAAAAAAAATCTGCACCTCAAAGACTATCTAAACTAATAAAAGCGAAATAGTAAAAGTAACCGTTTCTCTGAGACAGGGTAAGCCACGCCCACCAGCCAATCAGAGTGGCTGTATGCAAATTAGCCCAGGCAAGATGGCGGCCGGGAGCCTCGGAGAGAGCAGCGGGTGAATCATGGAAACCAGCGGGCAGCAGAGTGGGCTGGGCAGGTGGTGGCTGATGCCTTGCAGGGTCCAGGCAGAAAGGCCCCACACCCTAGCGCTGTGAGCTCCGCTTCGGCTCAGAGCCGCTGGGGAAGGAGGCGCAGAGGACCTGGCCTGCGGGGCGGAAAGGCCCCACACCCCAGCGGCTCTGAGCTCCATTTCGGCTCAGAGCCGCTGAGCTCAGAGCCGCTGGGGAAGGAGGCGCGGAGGACTTGGCCTGCGGGGCAGAAAGGCCCCGCACCCCAGCGGCTCTGAGCTCCGTTTAGGCTCAGAGCCGCTGGGGATCAGAGCCGCTGGGGAAGGAGGCACACGTGGGGACTTGGCCTGCGGGGTAGAAAGGCCCCCCTCTCCCTGCCACTTGGCTGGTGCTGCTCCTGCTTGGGAAGGAGGCGCCAGGGACCCGGCCTAGGGGGGAGGACAGTTGTGAGGGACCCAGGCCTGAAGG
>PVJC01022826.1:0-26935 GCA_004026665.1 Murina feae
AACAACAAATATATATCAACGAGTGAATCTAAGAATCAAGTGAATAAAAAATCTGATGAACAGAATAAACTGGTGAATAGAATAGAATCAGAGGCATAGAAAGGGAGTGGACTGACAATTTTCGGGGGTTAAGGGTGTTGGGGATGCGTGAAGAGACTGGACAATAATTGTACATCTATGGATGAGGACAGTGGGGGGGGCAAGGACAGAGGTTGGGGTGGGAAATGGGAGGAGGGGAGCTATGGGGGAAAAAAGAGGAACAACTGTAATAATCTGAATAATAAAGATAAATTTTAAAAAAAAGAAAAAAAAAAAGAAATAACACTCAGAATCCTGGCCAGGTAGCTCGGTTGGTTAGAGCATCATCCCAATAAGCCAAGGTTGAGAGCTTCATCCCAGGTCAGGGAACATACAAGAATAAATCAATGAATGTATGGATAGGTGGAACAACAAATGGATGTTTCTCTGTCTCTTTCTCTCTAAAATCAATGTAAAAATACTTTGTAAGCATCAAGTGATACTTATCATGGATTTAATGGTAAGTTAAATAAATCATGATCGCAAATTTGCTTATATGATGAGCTCCTTATATAATTTTAGGCTATTTTTACATGCTGCTTCAATTTCACGTGACAAGCGTTTCCAACAAGGGGATCACGGGGTTTTAGCTATAACTTCTGTAACCATTTCCATGGTTAGGATGGTTAAAGCGTTGTCCTGATATGCCAAGTTTGCGGGTTCGATTCTGGTCAGGATACATACAAAAATCAACCATGAATGCATATCAATGCAACAAATCAATGATTCTCTTTCTCTCAAATCAATAAATTTTTTTAAAAAGTTGCCCTCTCAAAGGTTACCTTCGTGGCCAGGTCTTGCCAGCCACAGGGAGACATTATATATTTGCTTATACGCTCTGGTCCAGGATATGTTGGTATTATCTAAATCTTACAGGAAGAACTCATTTCCCAACTCTCTAATCCCTAAGTCCCGACAGCGGAAGAAAATCACATTATCCTTCTCTTTCAAGATCTGCACTCTAAAAGGTGAGGGAAATGTGGTCTCTGTAGCAGTTCCATGAAGGAGCGGCACTTTGAATAAAGTATCTGCCCCGCATTCTTCACACAATAAAAATCCATGTGCCCTAACCGGTTTGGCTCAGTGGTTAAAGTGTTGGCCTGTGAACTCAAGAGTCCCAGGTTCGATTCCGGTCAAGGGCATGTACCTTGGTTGCGGGCCCATCCCCATTGTTTCTCTCTCATTGATGTTTCTCTCTAAACCTCTCTCTTCCTCTCTGTGAAAAATCAATAAGATATATATTTTAAAAATCCATGTGAAGGCATCGGGAGACCAGCTGTTTAGTATTCTGTAGCGAGACATTATGCTGTACAGGCAGCAGTGGCAGACCTAATAGGCATTTTAAGAAATGTTTGCCTTGACCAGTCTGGCTCAGTGGATAAGAGCGTCAGCCTGCAGACTGAAAGGTCCGATTTTGGTCAAGGGCATGTACCTTGGTTGTGGGCGCATCCCCGGTGGGAGGTGTGCAGAAAGCAGCTGATTGATATTTCTCTCTCATCAAGGTTTCTGACTCTCTATCCCTCTCCCTTCCTCTCTGTAAAACATCAATTTTTTTTTAAAGAAATGTTTTATTTCATCCTAACATTTCCTTTGTTCTTTCTGGAAGGTTAGTTAGCCCTTTTAAACTTAGCCTAATTCTTTAAATGTTCAAAAACTGTAAATGAATATAATACTAAAATCTTGGTCAAGTAAAATTAGTTTACATCCTATTGCTTTAACCTTTTTACTTGCTACACTTGAAAGTGACATTTAAAATGCATTTTTAAAAAAAGCGCATTATGAAACCAGAAAGTTTTCATAGGGAAATTTTCATAGTTTAAGGAAAATGTCCGAAGTTCAAATTAAGATATGAACAGGGTACTGCATTTAGAAATGTTAAAACTTGAAGATTTTTTTTTACTGGACTGTTGGTACTCATATTAAACAATATGGCTGTTATGTTCAACAATGCAGAATTAAGAAAAGATATATCTGTAACACCTATCTTCTTCCTTGTATTAAGCTGCTTCTGTTGAGAACATTATTTTTACAGCCTAAAGTTCATGAAAACTTAGCCCAGATGTTTTTAGTTTTTTGGCGTGTGTGTGTGGATGTGTAACGTATATTTAGCTACTTTTATGATTCATACAGAATCATCTTTTTTCTTTGTCCCAGTAACACCCAATGTGCTTTAGATTTTTGGGTACTAAAAGCTTTGAGTCCTTAATGGGTTTCAGATACAAGACCACCTGTAATGAAGATAGGAGTGCGTTACTTAATACTAATTTAATGGGACTCATGCACATGATACATGCTAAGATGTGGCTGAAACTTGGGCTGGTAACTCTGATCACAAGTAGTTCCTATTTCACTGACTGGGCCCCCTTGACAGTAGGTATGAGGACAGCTCTTGTGGAATTTGTCATCATGGTCACTGGGCTAAGATTTAAAATATTAACAGCTTTGCCAGGAATTGGTCTCCCTCTGGTCTACCACACTGCTCCTTTGTATATAAGCATCCTTTTGGCTTTGAAGGCCAACATGTAAACTGAGTGAAGGGTACACATTCACTCTCTGCACAATCTTTTCTCTGAATCTATTTCTTAAAATCAAAATGCAGATATGAAAGAACTGAAACTAGGACTTGTCCACTCATGTTCATTGCAGCACTCCAAGTGACCGTCAACAGATAAACAAAATGTGATACATGCACATAATGGAATACTCTTCAGCCATACCCTGTTCTGACACATGCTACAAAATGGATGGACCTTGAAGACATTATGTTGTGAAATAAGCCAGACACAAAAGGACAAATATTGTATGATTTCACTTACATGAATTATCTAGAGTAGGCAAATTCAGAGACAGAAAGTGGAATTTATTGAGGGCTGGGAAAAGATACACAGGGTTCCCAATCTTACAGAGAGAAAATAGCAGGTGATGAAACTTCTGCAGTCTTCAAAGAGATGTCATTCAATTCTTTCAACACAGCAATCAATTAGGCTCCAAGTTTGGAACATTGTTTTCCATCCACTGAAAAAGCGAGTGTTTCTCCACATCTCAGGAAACACAACAAAACCAGTTTCAAATCACTAGACTCAAAAACAAAGGCACTGGATAAGTGTTACGTTGTAGCACAATCCTAACTTCATTGATGACCATGGTCACTCAGTATTTTTTCTCAGAAAAATACCCAAAACCTCCCAACACAGTCCTTTTCTAGTATTTACTTTAAGTGTTGTCTGGAGGAGTGGTTCTCCAAGTATGAACCATGGATCCGCTGCATCTGCATCAACCAAGAACTTGTTATAAATGAAAATCCTTGGGTCCCACTCCAGACCTACTGTATCAGAAACTCTGGGGTTGGTGTCAGGCAATCTGTGTTGTAACAGGCCCTGTGGGTGATTTTGATGTGTGCTGAGTTGGACAACCACTGGTCAAGAGCACAAGTAGGCATGGCCTGTCCTCGATCTCAAATTAGAAAGAGTTGGGGGTGGGGAGAAGCCAATTAAGTGCAAAATGTTTTCCCACTGAAGAACAAGTGGAGATAACATGATTTTTAAAGAAAAATGAAAATTATCTATCGATTTTTGTTTATTTTAAACCTTAAGAGAATTAAAAAGAGAAGTAATCTTGCCCTAACCGGTTTTGCTCAGTGGATAGAGCGTCGGCCTACAGACTGAAAAGTCCCAGGTTCAATTCTGGTCAAGGGCATGTACTTTGGTTGCGGGCACATCCCTAGGGGGAGGTGTGCAGAAGGCAGCTGCTTGATGTTTCTCTCCCATCGATGTTTCTAATTCTCTACCCCTCTCTCTTCCTCTCTGTAAAAAAATCAACAAAATATATTTTTTAAAAAAGAGAATTAATCTTTTAAAGTATGAGTTTATTGTCCAGGTTTTCTTAAATACCCACAAATTGGTGCTTTTATTGAAGCTAAATCCAGGAGCTGGAAACAACTTAAGTACTTTTATCATACATTCAATACTTATAAGAGATAGATTCCAACAGTATGAATTTTAAAGAGGTTTTTAATGATTTGGTAACAAGATATGGAAACTGAGATACAGAAATAGCTATTGAATTCTAAAATAAAAACATGTTATATAGAAATGAAAGGATAAAAGGTATTTCACTTTTTAAAAATCCTAAAAACAGAGGCTCTTCAATTCTGGTTAGTAATTTAATCATGAAAATGATAATGAGTTAAGTATTAGCTTCTCTATTTAAAATAAAGTGGCTCCGTCGTTTTCATGAATGCTGGTTTAGGTCTGAAATGTAAAACAAGATTTTAGGTTAAAAAAAAAATTGCAAATATTTTACTACCCTAGGCTAATAGATTCTTCTTTATAACACTAAGAAGTTGGTAATAACTCTTAAATTTGCTTGGACAGAAAAAAACAACACAAAGAAATGGATGAGCAGTTAATTAAGTCAAGTAGGATTGGGTCACTGGGACACAGTTAACAAGTAGCAGCAAATCAGAACACACAAGGAGCTTCGCTGAGGGTGAGCACTTTAATAAAAAGAGGAGCATTTGAGGTCTTTACAACAACGAATTTGGCCAGAGTCTAGGTTTGGCAGATACAAAGGGAATGAGTCCCCAGAAAGACGAAGTTAATGAGAAGCTACATTCAAATTGGCTCCAATTTGATTTACAAATTAACAATGCAAAATAATTTTATTATCTTTTTCACTCAAAAGAAAATTAAAACCATATTTTTACTGCTAGTATGAAGTAAATGTTTCTGAACTTTCGATATTTTTTGTTAGTTTTTAAAGATAAGTGATAGCAGATGTTGATGTTAATGTGACCAATACATTAAATTTCTAAAGAATAAAATTAGATTAATATTATATTATTATTCACAATGACTCAGCATAAATGGTAGAGGTCCCACAAATTGTCCTTAGCCATGGGATCATGGGGCAATTTAGTGGCCATTATATGGAAAATGAATTATGAGAAATGTTTCCCCCTCTACATTTGTATTTTATAAACAGTAGCCTCATACTTTCTTCATTTAACTTCATTTTAAATAACCTTCTATCACTGTTTCACTTTTCTCTGAAATAAATCAAATTTTAAACTTGCAAAATTTGCTCATGTTAATTGATCTCAGATGTTTCTTTTGACAGTGAAACTATTTTTAATTCTAAAAAAAATGTCAGTACTATACTATTTGGTAAGAGAGTGGCCTTAAGTCTTTTTGGGTCATTTTTTAAGCATTTTAGGTTGTTATCCAGTGTTCAAAGGAACTAAAGTTCCTATAAAGAGATAATGAATTTGGAGCATTAATGATATAATCAGATGTATTAAGTTAAAGCCACAAAGTCTTATAAAAAATGACTTTGTGTGTTAAATTGTGCCAACACATCATCACTTGATTTTGTTCAAAAACTGGCCAAGTCAGGGGAAGAGGGTAAAAATAAGCTACTGAGATTAAAGCCAGTTAGACGCCCACCAAAAAAGAAAGAAAAAAACAAAGTCTATATAGCCTACTGAATAACTCCTCCATTCACACTCAGGCTAGAGACTTTTTGCCACAATACTAAAATACAAATTCTTCACAAACCACAACTCTATCCCAAATGTTGCTATATATTCTATGTTGCTTTTACAATTCCTCTAAATAGCCCTGGCCTGAGTTGGCTGGGCACTGTCCTGTGCACCGAAAGGTTGCTGATTAGGGTTAGCATTCTTGATCAGGGCACATGCCTGGGTTGTGGGCTCGATTCCCAGTAGGGGGCATGCAGGAATCTCTCCCTCTCCCTTTCTTCTTCTCTCTCTAAAAATTAATAACATTTTAAAAAATCTAAAAAAAAACCCCTCTAGCCGGTTTGGCTCAGTGGATATAGCATCGGCCTGTGGACTGAAGGTTCCCGGGTTCGGTTCCGGTCAAAAGGGCACATGCATGGGTGGCAGGCTCCATCCCCAGTAGGGGGCATGCATGAGGCAGCCGGTCAATGATTCTCTCTCATCATTGATCTCTCTCTCTCTCTCCCTTCTTCTGTGAAATCAATAAAAATATATTTTTAAAAAATCTTTTTAAAAATCTACTAATTCATAGATTTACAACAGAATTTATTTTAAAAAACACTTAAATCACTACCCCGTAAAATGTTCAGAAACACATGTAATCATAGAAAATAAACGTGCATATACTGCTTTTATTATCATTATGGTTGTTAGCTGAATGAAAACAAATAATAGCTAAAAAGGTTTCAAATGATAGAAAAAATTTGGGTAAGTTATGATAATGTTTTGAGCATTCAGACAATAGAAATGTATTCTATTTTTGTATCAATTGCAAATGAAAAGTTAACAATGAAATGAGGGAGTTGAAAGGTAGAAAAGGGGCCTCAAACATATTCACTATATTTTAAATTTTAGACAAAGGAGTTGAGAATAGGAAAAAAGAACCCAACATATACACCATAATAGTCTTTTCTTTTTTAATGACTTCCAATGTTAACTCTTTTCTAAAAGCATCAGGGCATCGAGACCCTTATTGTAGATTATGTATCATCTCCTCTTTGGCTATGAGGTGTGTAGTTTTGTTAACTAGAGACATCAATGAGTTCAGTTTCTGAGACCAGTCATTTAATAAATTATTTGGATCCTTGGGTCTCTGGAAGTTGATAATTCCCGCCAACCTGTCTACTTTAGCAAAAATGGTCTTGTTTACTACGAGATTTGAGAGAAAAGCCTCTGATTCCTGCAAGAGAAAAGACAAACTGGATTAACACCAGATAAGTATAGATAATAAAGAGAATTTAAGGAAAGCATTTTCTAAACTCTTCATTCAAGAATATGCAGGGCTAAAATTCATTAGTAATAGTTAGAAACTGCTGATTTCTTGTAATAATGTATGGATTTTACTGGGAGTCTAGAGATGAATATAAGTCCACTCAGAGTCAAGATCAAGTTTGAATCTACTCTCAAAGTTTCCAGATATATTGGGGTAGAATATATGCTCTGCTACTTGGCAACTATATATGGCCATGGACAAAGCATTTTGCTTCCCTCATCCAGATATGAGAAATGCTAATGAATTAACCAACGGTCAAACCTTCTAACACTCAATGATTCTTTTTTTCAGCTAAACTGTTGCAGTTGCCCTGACCGGTTTGGCTCAATGGATAAAGAGTCAGCCTGCAGACTGAAAGGTCCCAGGTTCGATTCTGGTCAAGGGCATGTACCTGGGTTGTGGGCACATCCCCAGTGGGAGTTGTGCAGGAGGCAGCTGATTAATGTTTCTCTCTCATTGATGTTTCCAGCTCTCTAACTCTCTCCCTTCCTCTCTGTAAAAGAATCAATAAAATATATTAAAAAATAAAAATAAACTGTCGCAGTTACTTATGGAAATGCAAATGGCTTTTCAGACTATTACTGTGCATTTCACTTACCAGCTATTTCTTTGGTGTTGTACATTTTTTAAAAAAATATATTTTATTGATTTTTTACAGAGAGTAAGGGAGAGGGATAGAGAGTTAGAAACAGCGATGAGAGAGAAACATTGATCAGCTGCCTCCTGCACAACTCCCACTGAGGATGTGCCTGCAACCCAGGTACATGCCCTTGACTGGAATCGAACCCGGGACCCTTCAGACCGTAGGACGACGCTCTATCCACTGAGCCAAACCAGTTAGGGCTGGTGTTGTACATTTTACCAACATGAAATCCAGATCTGAAAATGAAACATTTTTATCACGTCCTGGGACCTTTTCAAGTGACCTATAGTCAAGCCTCCCTCACATCTTTTATTTCTACAGTTCACTTTTGTTAACCTAAACATATTTATTATAGAACATATTCCTTGAACTTCAACTTAATCAATGGAAAACTACCATACTTAAGTGACAATTTTAACTAGTATAAATAATATTAATGTAACTATAAAAAGATTTTTAAGCTATTTTTTGGTACTTAAGATAGCTTGGGGAAACTTATTACCTAAACTTAAAGTTAAATAAAACAACACTGATTTCCTCGCTTGATTTTTATAAGTCGAATGATATTCAAAATGAATGGCTAAAAATAACTGATGAATTTTACTACTTACATCAACAGACAGATCCAGAAGCTGTGCCATCCTCTTCATTGTTATCCTCGTATAATACTTGGCCATTATTCTAATATTCTGGGGAGAGGAGAGCAGGCAAAGAGAACACAACAGTTGTCAGTAAGGCTAAAAGTCCATTTGTTTCCAAACCCAAATAGGTTTAAAATACCAGATATAGAGCTTTTATTTTTCCCATAGGCCACCACTGGAATGTATTTTGGTTTCTGTAGTTATTTGCAAGTTATTCTGAGTACTCTCCACAACTCTCTTAAAATATACAGTCAAAATATAGGTTTATCTTAAATTAGTGATTAAAAATTATAACTGTACTAAAATATTTTTGCTATATGCAAGAAACTAAAGTTAAGCTTTTCCTATTGTGATAAATTTTTAAAAGGTTAAATTTTTAAAAATTGAGATAATCTCAAAACATCACTTTAATCATCACTATAACTATTTAAAGGCGATTCAAAATAAAATTCCCTAATTTTCACTGGAAATGGTACTAAAGTTAGACAGACTCCTCTTTATTATTCTTTTTTTTAAATACATATTTTTTAAGGGAGAGAGATAGAAAGTTAGAAACATTGATGAGAGAGAAACGTCGATCAGCTGCCTCCTGCACACTCTCTACTGGGGATGTGCCCACAACCAAGGTACATGCCCTTGACGGGAATCGAACCTGGGATCCTTGAGTTCACAGGCCGACGCTCGCTCTATCCATGAGCCAAACTGGTTAGGGCCTTTTTATTATTCTTAATGCTTTAACAGAATAACAGCACTCACGAGGAAATATGGGAACAGTGGGGAGAAAAATGAACTCATCTTTTTTAAAAAAATATATTTTTATTGATTTTAGAGAGGAAGGAAGAGATAGAAACATCAATGATAACAGGCAATCATTAGTTGGCTGCCTCCTGCACGCTCCCTGCTGGGGACTGAGCCCGCAACCCAGATATGCGTTCTTGACTGGAATCGAACAAGGGACCCTTCAGTCCGCAGGCCGACACTCTACCCACTGAACCAAACTGGCGAGGGCTGAACTTATCTTTTAATGAGATGTATCTCTACCCAAGTCTATCAGAGTCAATGGCAACACTAACCTCTTAGGAAGTGTGAGATCTATTCTAGACCCTATCCTATTGTAGACCCTACCTTTTCCTCTATCCTTAAATTTAACCAATAACCAAATTCTATTGATTTTTTCTTAAAATAATTCTATTCCATCCATTCTTCTTCATACCGCGGTTACTGCCTTAATTCAAGCCCACACAGCCCCTAACTTAACCAGTCCTCTCATCTTGTCGTTTCTCTCTCCAAATCCATTCTCCACACCTACTCCCTGAGGAATCTGTAAACTACAGGCCTGGCCATTATCCTCAGAAGTTTTCACTATGTGTGTACAATCTTTGTTGTGGTGCAGACCCTTCTGACATCTCCAACGTCCTTTCTCACTGAGCCTATTCTTGGAGGTCTTCAAGTTCCCCTGCTTGTTTGTGCTACTATGCCCTTGCTGGGACTATTCCATCTGCCCAAAGGGACTGCTCTCTCCTGTCTACCTGCTAACTACATGCTCTCCTTAGAAATCTTATCTTCTGCGTCAATGCCTATGTATCTAAGCTGACTACTCTTCCTGGTAGAGCCAATCAACTCTCTCCTTATGTTCCCCTCTATGGATACCTGTACCACAATATCTACAATGATTTTACTTACAAATGTGCCTTCCTTATTGTTTATTTTTAAGCTTTTTGAAGATAGCGACCATGTCTTACTCTCCTATATGTCCCAGCACTTTGTAGTGTCTATCTGGCACATAGAGGGCTCATAATAAATGTGTCTGTTATATGAATGACTGTTGGCACAATTCAACTTGTAGTGACACCAAGAGGAAAGGACAGGTTTAAGATATGTTACCCATTTCCAAAACTACCAAGTGAGTATCAGATAGAAAACATTCTCCTCATTCTTATCATCCCTCACATTAAGAAATTCCTTCTGGTATATGTGCTACAAAATTTTGGATTCTTGAGAGGTCCTCTCAAAATGAAGCATATTACATATTTAATTATCAAACATAAAAGTTTATGCTCGCCATAACCGGTTTGGCTCAGTGGATAGAGCATCGGCCTGCGGACTGAAGGGTCCTAGGTTCGATTCCGGTGAAGGGCATGTACCTGGGTTGCGGGCACCATCCCAGTGGGAGATGTGCAGGAGGCAGCTGGTCGATGTTTCTCTCTCATCAATGTTTCTAACTCTCTATCCCTCTCCCTTCCTCTCTGTAAGAATTCAATAAAGTATATTTTTAAAAAAAGTTTATGCTCAAATCCACCAAACTTGACTTTTAAAGTATCACCTCTATCATGCCAGATCCTTACATGTTCAACAACTCTGTTCTTCAAGTCTTTCCACCTTTTTTCACCTTCTTCTGTATAACCAAAAACATCAGTTGCAGGACTTTCCAGAGAACCTTTTCTTAATTCCACTCCATAGTCTTCCACAAGTGTAGACCAACGCATCAACTCCATTGTGGTAAAAAGCTTTAAAAGATCCCTGAAAATGGTATAAAACTTAATATTCCAAATCTGTAAAATAACTTTCATCCAATATAACAACAAGGATTTTGTAGGAGACCCCCTGCCGGGGAAGGCGCCTAAGTCTCCTTAACTGAAACTCAAGGCCTGGGCACACACAGCCTTTCCTTTGGGGCATTTCTGGCCAAAAGGTGAGAATGCCTTTCAGCTCAACCTTTCAAAGCCTAGGCGCCAGGGATGCGTTTTTATTATGTAAATCCAGTCAAGCACCAGGAATACCTTTCTTATCTTCTGTTTTGGGTGAAACCTTACTTCTTGGGGAACTTGGACTATAAAACAGGCTGCTTTGATTAGAAGCCCACCCGGACCCAGCTTTTTCCTATTTCTGTGTCTCTCTTTCATTTTCTCAGTCCCAAGGCGCCTCCAAGGAAAAGAACCAGTTCACGCTCTCCTTCCCCGTGCAGGATGCGGAGAAGGGAGCCCAGCCCCGACGCAGGATTTAAATATCAACAGACTTTTAAAATAAATTTCTATTTGCAGAAAAAGAACCAAGTGGATTATTGTTAATGTTACTAATTTTGCTACCATTTTCTCCCCATAGTAATTCTGAATATAGCATTCCCATGTTTAACATTTTGCTCTCTCCTATCTTATCTTTGCCCATCTCTGTACTAACGAATATAACCTTTTAAATGAAACAGATAAAAGAAACATACCTATAAAAAATAAAAGCCCACCGTGCTTAGGAAATGTACGTCTGTTTTATATTAGTAGGTTTTCAGAAGTATGTACTTCAGAAAATCATAAAGCCCCAACTACTAATGATAAAATCAAATGGTTAATTACACAAAAGCTGTTAAAATTAGCTTGAAATGAAACTTCTACTTGATAAGTGGCTTAGAATGAAGTATGCAATCATCTCATTACATTAATTTCTAATGCAGAACTATAAAAAACATTTTCTTATTATCTCCAATTTTATTCTCTAATACAATCTATCAGCAGCCAATTAAATGTACATTTAGGTTAACCAATTTTCTTTCAAAATGGTGCTTCTACTGAGGTACCATATATTAAGCTAATTATAAAGGTACTTACTTATATTTAGGAATTTCTTCTAACTTCTTGTCACCACTTATTCGGTGAACCAAATCTGACTGTTCATTATCAAAAGGAGCCAATATAACGTAGAGAACAACACTTTTCAGAGCCTAAAACAGTTGCACGTCATTAATAGATTATATGCACGATTAGAAACAAAATGAAAACTTTAGCAGGAACTAAAAAATCATGAAACAATTATATATATATTCATTTTGAATACTGTACTAAAAAATCTTTGCTAATTTGAATTACTACCTGGGCTATTTTTTTAAACAAGTGTATAAAAGAAGAAGTTCTTATAACAAAATTATATGGAATACACATGTAACAATTTTCCAAAGTAATGCTAGGTCTTTACTGTAACCTTGCTAGCAGGTGACCTGCTGTATATCACACACACACACACACACACACACACACAAACTCTTAATTGATTTCAGAGAGGAAGAGAGAAAAAGAGGAGATAGAAACATCAATGATGTGAGAAAATCACTGATGGGCTGCTTCCTGCAAGCCCCCTACTGGGGATCAAGCCAGCAACCCTGGCCTGTACTCTGACTGGAATTGAACCCTGACCTCCTGGTTTACAGGTTGATACTTAACCACTGCAACACACCAGCCAGGCCATATATTTTTAACAGTAAGCTTATGTCTTTCAAGGTGATAGAGTACTACCACAATACGTCTGAATCAGTAAGGATAAACTGAATTATCAACACAGTGAATACAAAGCAGCATTATAAAATTGCATATAATTACTGAAGTTAAAATTATTTCATAAATTTAAAAACACAAATTATTTCTCTTAAGTATCAATGTCAAGTATAAGAATATGTTCTTGCCTAACCGGTTTGGCTCAGTGGATAGAGCATCGGCCTGTGGACTGAAGGGTCCCAGGTTTGATTCCGGTCGGGGGCATGTACCTTGGTTGCGGGCATATCCCCAGTGGGAGGTGTGCAGGAGGCAGCTGATCGATGTTTCTCTCTCTCATCGATGTTTCTGGCTCTCTATCCCTCTCCCTTCCTCTCTGTAAGAAATCAATAAAATATTAAAAAAAAAAAAGAAAAAAAAAGAATATGTTCTTACCTGTTGCCACTTTTCACTTTCGGCCTGTATACAAGGAGTATCATATATTGCTCTGTAGTGCTTACAAATAGATAAATAGGAGCCCTCGTGTTGATCTAGCTGAATCATTAAGTTATAGTATTTTAACTTTAATTTCTGAAAAAAAAAGAAAAAGAAAGTTGACAAGGTAAATGGGGTTTTATGTTTTTTTTCCCCTCCTAAACATTTTTAAAGTAAATTCATATTGAGATATATACTTACCTCTGTATTTTCTTCCTGGAAAAATTTGGTGTTAATTTTCTTGCTGATAATCTGTGTACGAATGTAATCCTTCACAGCTAGGCAGAGCCTCATTTGCTCCAAAATAAACTCCACTCGCTCTTTCTTTTCCATTGACCCATAGGTTTCCACCTAGAAGAGGAAGTCTCCAAATGAATTTATATTTTAAAACTGCAATAGAATTAAATACATATTAAAACATTCACCCTTGATAAATAGTAAGAACATTCACACATTTTTAGAGTGCTGATGATGATATAGAAAACTAGTTTCCTCCAGGAAATTACATAATTCATTTTTTTTCTTTTGGTGTAAAGTTCCATGAATTTTAACACATTCATAAATTTGTGTAACCACTTTCAGAGAGAGTGAAAAGGAGTAGAAGTGGGGGCTGGAGCAAACCCACAACCCAGGTATGTGTCCTTGACTGGGAATCGAACCTGTGACCTTTTGGTGTGCGGACCAATACTCAACCACTGAGCACACCAACCAGGGCTAGAAGCTAAATTTCGAGCATAGTTGATGTACATTTTTCTGGTGAGACAGTCTATGGTTTTTCTCAGATTTCTTTAGCTCTTTGCTGTCTTATTTTAAAGTTACTAGTACTCTTAAGAATTGGCTATCAAATTAATTTTCATTAAGAACAAGCCAATAATTAATAGCAAATTCTTAAGGCATAAGTAAATAGTGTATGAATTAATGAATTTATTTAAATTCAGAGAATTAAAATGTTCAAATAGCAGCACAAAATCAAGGTTAACTTGTTAATCCTAATTTATCTTCAAAACTTCTTTAGAGCTCTAGCTGGTTTGGTTCAGTGGCTAGGACATCAGCCTGCGGGCTGAAGGATCCCAGGTTCGATTCTGGTCAAGGGCACATGCCTGGGTTGTGGGCTTGATTCCCAGTAGGAAACGTGCAGAAGGCAGCCAATGATTCTCTCTCATCATTGATGTTTCTCTCTCCCCACCCCCCCCTTCCTCTCTGAAATCAATAAAAATATTAAAAAAAACAACACTTCTTTAGAAGTTAAATGTATTCGGGACCATAATCACTCTATTTCCAGCTACTTGAGTAACCCCACACTCTACTCTATTCACTCTAATTCTTGGTGCTTTAGTAAAAAAGTAATAAAGTGCCGAAATAAGCTGTTTCCACAGGAAAATAATGCTGATTAAACATCAAGTTCCACACACTCTACAGTGCAGCATCTTACCTGTAACTCTTGTAAAATGGAGGCTGCCTCTTTGACGTCACCACTTTGCTCTTTGATAGTTGCTAATGTTTTAGTTAGTCTAGCACGTTCAATTTCAACATAGATCTAAAAATATAAGAAATATATTATAATTATCAAAATTCCTAGAGAAATATATCAGAACTTTAAAGACAGAATTAAAATATTATTCAAACTAGGCAAAGTATTTATTTTGGAGTTATTGTGCACTTTATTCTCCTTGTACGAACAGAGCTATATGATATTTTATACTTCACAATAACATAATTTTAAAGAAAACATCTCTATAAAACATTACTCATATTTTGCATCTTTGCTTTGAGAACCTAAATATAAAATCACTGTGTTTAATGAAAGACTACATGCTGCGTAAGTGGCACAGAAAACAAAAGGTACCTTTAAAAAGATTGATTACTTGAAAAATAACACCTTTTACAAAGAACATATACAGCCCAGTAGCCACAATTCAACCAACACTCTAATTCTGATTAATCTTTAAATACAATGCTACTTCCTTCAAAATTATCTGATCTCGCCCTAGCTGGCTGGCTTAGTAAATAGAACGTCGGCCTGAGGACTGAAGTGTCCTGGGCTGGGTAACAGTCAGGGCACATGCCCAGGCTGTGGGCTCGATCCCCAGTTGGGGGCATGCAGGAGGCAGCCAATCAATGATTCTCTCTCATCGTTGATGTTTCTATCTCCCTCTCCTTTCCTCTCTGAATTCAATAAAAATATAGTAAAATATATGTATATATATCTGATCTTGCTAAGTATTAAAGTTACTAGCATTTTTGTAGCTGTAAGTAATATTGTAGATTTACAACTCCCAACAAATTAAAACTATAACTACATAAGTTACAGAGCCTAGGAAACTAGTTTTCATGTTAAGGCTTGCCCATTTAGCCTTTGCCCTGAAGCAACTCCCTTTCCCCAATCCATCCCCCAAAGCCTTAATCTCCAATAACAGACTACTTAGTTTCCCAAATATACTAGGTGTTTCTTAGTTTGATTTTTTTGTATATTATTTTCCCTATGTATAAAATGCCCTTTTCCCTGACCCTGGCCCTGTAGAATTTCTATTCATTCGTAAAAAGCCAGCTCAGCTATCATCAACGCTTTGAGGCTTCCCTAAGCACCTCACCCAATCAATCCCTACTTCTATGCTACAGGGGCACTACACAGTGTCACGACACAGCCCCATAATTATTTTTATAATTGATCTCTCTGAGGTAAAAGAATAGGTCTTGCTCATTTTGGACCTAACGCAACAGAGATACTCATTAACATTTATTGAAATGAACTAATAGTTAAAGAGACAAAAAATTAAATACAAGCTAAGTTTTTGTCTTCAAACCACAAAAATCTATCTAGAAAGAAACGTATCTACCACAGTCACCATTCTGTACTTGCCCTTTTTTAGAGAAATACGATATTGGTGGGTGAGGGGTGGGGAGGATGACATCAGAGTGAAATTTTGAAAATTAACTTCACACTGCAAATACTGTAACAATTTAAATATTAGAGTGAAACCTTAGCTATCCCAAACAGACTTTTCAAGCAGATTCAGGCCAGGGTGAAGAATTAACCTTATTTTTACATACTATTAGAAAATGTCTAAATACAGTATAAAACTATGTCTGAATACAGGTAAGAGAGTACTTATCACTATGAGTTATACCAACAGACAACTCACCTTTCCTTCTGTAACCATTCGTAGAGTATCAATTAATCGAAGTTTGATCGGAAGGTCTGTGATTTCCTCAACGTAAGTACAGCATTGTTGAACCATTTTTGCAACAGCCTAAAATAATAAAAATCACTCATAAGTAAAATTCATTCCTCAAACAGGAGAGGGAAGTACGGAATTGATGGAAGTGTTGTAGTTAGATTTGGTCTTCACAAGCAACTTTACACATGGAAATGCCTATAAAAGAACATCAAAGAACATTAAACCTTCCTGATAGCTGAGAAGTACTCAATACCTAGGAACAAATCGGTAAAGGTTAGGAAACCCTCAGGTGCAAGATTGTGCCCTTCCCCATTGCAACTGGTAAACTGTGCAAAAGGAAAGGTGGAAGAGGCATGCTGGGCCACATTTATTAGAAGGCTTGCTAGCTAGCTTTTTTTTGCAGTCAAGCAGAAAGATATAGAAGAAATGAAAACAGACAAAATCTAATATAATAAAAGAGTAAAATGCAAATTGACCGTTACCCGAGACATCTAAGCCACGCCCACCAGCCAAGCCACGCCTCCCAGCCAACCAGAGCAGCTGTATGCAAATTAGCCCAGCCAAGATGGAGGCCGGCAGCCATGGAGCTAGAGCAAACCAGAGGCTTTTGTTGCAACTGCCTGCCTAGGCTGGCTGAGCCTCTGCTCACGGCCACATCCTCCAGCCAATCAGAGCAGCTGTATGCAAATTAACCCAGCCAAAATGGAGGCTGGCAGGGCAGCTCTGTACTGGGAGCCTCCGCGGCTGGCATAGCTGTGCCAGGTGTGTCAGCTCAGTGGGGGGGGGGGGGGGGGGGGGGGGGGGGGGGGGGGGGGGGGGGGGGGGGGGGGGGGGGGTCTGGCCTGGGGCCTCCTCGGGGCATCCAGGAGTGCCTGTCCCAGGTCCATTGCCTGGCTCCGCTCCCCGGGGGCCTCCTCAGGGTGTCCAGGAGCGCCCGTCCGGGGTTTGCTGCCTGGCTCTGTCCCCCAGGGGCCTCCACAGGGCGTGTGGCAGTGTCTGCTGCACAGTACGGAGCATCCGAAGCCACTCTGCTGCCCAGCTCCACCTCGGGTGTGTTTGCTCAGCAGCAGGGCCCCACCTCGGGATCCTGCACCAGCATCCACCCCTGGCTCACCACCCAGCTCTGTGCCAGGTGTGTCCCCTCAGCGGTGGGGGCCCACCAGGCATGTGCAATCGTGGGCCCTCCGATGGGAAACATCCAGGCCTGCACTCACCAGCCCTCCCACCCCCCAGTGCACGAACCCTGAAGGGGCTGTGGGCAGCCTGAAAATGGCCCTCAGCCCCTCACCCAGGCTGGTCAGGCATGCCAGCAGGTGGACCCCCCCGCCCCCCCGAGGTGTCCCAGACTGCAAGAGGGCACAGGCCGGGCTGAGGGACTCTCACCCCCCGAGTGCACGAATTTTTGTGCATCAGGCCCCTAGTAATAATAATAATAATAATAATAATGAAAAAGAAAAGCAGAGTTCAACTTTGGCTATGAGAGAAGTAAGGCAATGATCAACAGATAATATGGTTAAAGAAAGAGTCAGTGGCAGAGGCTGAAGGTAAAACAGTTCCATCATCTGGTTGGGGAGGAGCCAAGGTCACTCATATTCATCTTGATAAAATGTGGTAGTGAAAGGAACAGATCTCTTGCCCCCAGTTTCCTCACAGTTAACATTAGCAGGTTAGACTAACTTCCTCCAGCTGAACATTCCATCTAGGTCAGGGGCCAGCAAACTTTTAAAAATGACTATAACAGAATCATTTAAAATAATAAACATGAAGATATGGAGCAAAGTGAAAATAGACCAAAGCTATATCAACACTCTCCCTAAAAGTATGCAAATATATAAAGACTAGAAGAAGAAACAAAATAAAAGCAGTTATGAGAATATGGACAGAAATTTTAAAAACTCTTTAGCATGCTGTAATGTTGATTTAACAGATTCACAAAAAGGTTTTCTGAAAGTCCTTATCTAAATGTAAATGTATGGATGGAGAGGGTTGATGGGGGAAAAAGAGGACATGTGTAATACTTTCAATAATAAAGATTAAAATAAATAAATGTAAATGTATTTGTTTTTGAGCAATCATGAACTTACTTGTTTTAACTGACTCCGTCTTTTTGACAAAAGCATAATGTTTTCATTAAGTAAATCCCATTCTTTAGCCTCATAACACATCTTCACTACTGCAACTAAGATACGGGATGTAGACACCATATCAGAAGCCTGTAAAAATGAACATATATCCAAAGTTAACGGAACCATGTTAAGTGAAATTACTGGCAACTGAGGTTTTGCACTATAATCTACTCACAGTACGGGTCTGTTTTTCCAGAGAGAGAAGGGTTTCGATGACTTCTTGAAGTCTTCCTTCCTAAAATAAAAGATTAAAATGAACAATGAAAACCACCACCACCAATGCAAAAACTAAATAACTAGGCGAAAATGAGATGTTTCTGACACCGAAAAGAAAGAAAACCAGCAGCCTATTTTAGAGGAGAAGGACTGCTCCATAACTACTTTTGCACTTTTCATGATAATGCTTGCTTTTCCCAGGGATTCCGTAGTCAGTGATTTCGAACTTGGGGCCCATAAGCTACCTTTAACATTTCAAAATACCTAAGAGAAAGTGAATGTAGAACAACAATGATTTAGAACTTGAGCAAAACACCAAATCTTGGTTTTGAATTCTAATTTATCAACTCAGAGCAGTAACATCTGTTTGTTTATCTTAAACAGAGATGCTTAACTGTATCTTTAAAGAATAAAAATAGGAAAATGAATTTTCTTTATAAATTTCCATAACAAATATTTAAATCATGAAGTTTTTAGAAGAAATTAAAAAGAGTATTTGGTGGTAAAAAGATAAAAAGCCCTGTTTTAATTCATCAGTGGCTTTAAAAATAAATTGCCCTGACCAATTTGGTTCAGTTGGTTGGAGTATCATCATGCACACCAAAGGGCGGAAGGTTTGATTCCTGGTCTGGGCACATATCCTGGTTGTGGGTTCGACCCCAGGTCTGGGTGCATGCAGGAAGGGACCAATATCTATCTACCTCTCCCCTCTTCTCTCTCTAAAATAAATAATATAAATAAGTAAATATGCTGAAGAGAAATGAAGACCAGTTGGCAATACCAGTACTTACTAAATCAAAAGTCATGCTCTTTAAGCAGATACTGATCCAAATGAACTACACCCCTTTTTGCCTACTGATAATAACCTCTACCTCATCTGCAAAAACAAAACATTCTCCCTGGGACATATTAAGAAATGAAAAACAACAAAATTCAAACAATATAAAACCTAATGATAACACACCAGAGCTAACATAAGCCATCCTATTAGGAACCACACATTTTGACAAAAACAAAACCAACCCACAGCAAAAAAACTGCATTTAAGTTACTGATATTAATTAACACTGAATAAATTGAAAGCAATGAGGAGGGCTTTATTTAGAAATTGTTTTTCTAATGGGGAAAAATTTTTATCTTACTGACATTCATGGGCAACACGTGAGTACTCTTTTATTGATGAAAGAAACTAATTAAAATAGCTTTTGAATTAAGGGCACAAATAATGTTTGAACTTTTCAAAAATACCATTTCCACATTTGTCAAGGTAACTTTTAAATTATGACTTTTCTATGCAGCAGAATATGTACTGTAAAGCCATTGTTTGAACTTATTTGACTCTTAAACATATATGATTACTAACATTTCAACAATGTTTCCTGTGCAAAGGGAAGCAGCAGTTCTGAAAGTTCTATAGATTCACATATGTAATAAATGCTGGCTAAATGTCCATCAGAGGCAAAGAACAAAAAACAAATCTGTAGTACTGGCCCGGTGGCTCAGTTGGCTGGAGTGTTGTCCTGCACACCAAAGGATTGAGGGTTCGATTTCTAGTAAGGGCACATACCTTGGTTTTGGGTTTGATCCCAGGTCAGGGCTCCTAGGGGAGGCAACTGAGAGATGTTTCTTTCTCACATCGATATTTCTCTCTCTCTCTCTCTCATCAATAAACATACTCAGATGAGAATTAAAATATATACATAAATAAATAATCCATAAATTCTTCAAAGTGAAGGTTAATAAACCATAAAATATCACAGAATGTTGAATTGGAAACACTACTAGACATTTAATCCAATCATCTTACTTTAGAGAGTAAAAGGACGGAGGACCAAAGAGTTCAGCCACAAAACCACCCAGCAGAACCAGAGCCCAGGGTCCTTGTTTCCCTGGTCCAAGTTCCCTTCACTAAACTGGACTATATTAGTTTAAATTACCCCTTTGCTTTGATCAAAGTAATTTTGTAGGGAAATGGTTACCACCTGGCAACAAAATATAGTACAAAAATAGTTAAAATGCAAAATAACTTATTCACAGTCACCTCTTGCTGCGTTTGCCATTACTGTTAGTCACATGACTGTGACTGACTGAGTGTAGTTTACTATATGGCAAATTCACAACTATGGTTTTTAAAGAACTGACCCTACATGAGAAGAAATCACATGCTGCTCTAGAGCAATGGTCTGCATGTATCAATGGAACATTAAATGTCACCTTCTCAGAAAGATGTTCTGAGATAATGCTCTCTAAAATCAACAATCATGCAGCATGTCCTTTAACACTCAAGTCCACTCTGTCCTACTTAACTGTTTTCTGTCTTTGTCATCTCACTAGAATGCAAACTCTGAAAGAACAGGCATAGTGTCTATACTGTTGACACTGGTGTTCAGTGCTCTGCATCTGGACAAGCACATCATGCTGCTTATGCAGATATTACAGTACATCACTTTATACCGGTGCCATTGATGTGCAAGTCTTGCCTCCTAGCTGCTCTGTAAGTTCCTCTAGGGCTGGACCTTGTTTAATTATTGTTTCCCTTGCACCAAGTGTACATAGTATGCACTGAATGTGTTGACATTGACTTGAACTATTCAGTTGAACCTAATGGCTTACAATTCCTGATTCTTACTGTCTCAGTAAGTATGATGTGGTAAGTTATATGGTTAACAATTCGGTACTATTTGAGGGACACTACCGCTAACTTCATTATATGCAACTCCCAATTCTCTAACCATCCCACTTTCCATGTTCAATCCTATGGCTAAGCATCTTCTCCCTCTGTCCTTCCCTATCTAAGCACATAGTTCTGGAAATTCCACCTCCTCAATGCTGCCTTTCAACTCAAGAGGAACAAGATGGCCAGAGCTATCAAAACCAACTTGTTGGAACATGTGACTTTTAAAACAATCCTTGTAAATGAGGTAAATGACTAAGAAATTTGTTTAACATCAGTACTTGTGGGGCATCTGTAAGTTCTGTATGTCTGTGTCCATCCTTTAACTCCTAAATGGATATGTGGCTGGAACATAATATAAACATACTCATCATAATAGCAAACATCATATAGAACTTACACAGCAATAAATTTTAGTTATTATTATTATTTGCTAGGTGAGTGTCAGGACAAAGAAACAGAATTGTACTAGGTTATAATTGTAGGAAATTTGAATGGCCTAGACTTGGCAATTTGACTACCCAGGTCTAGACTTCAGTCTGCCTTTCAAAGGCTTCTGCTACATATGATTTTCTCACCTGATATATCCTATTAAAGTCTCTATACATACATAATTTTCTTCTTCAAATGTTTTATTAAAAATAAAGTTTCTTAAGGAAAATAAGCACAAAAGTGGTAGTCCCTTAAAGAGGCCGTGGTATGTAGCAAAAAGAACACTATACATGTTCCCAGAAGATCTGAGCTTGATCTGGCTCTGCTAAAGACCTTGGATAAACCACTTAAGCTGCCTTAACCTTAGTTTTCTCACAGGTAACATGAAAATAAAACTTTCTTCAGTTTTATTTTTGTATTAATAAAATACAAAACAATGTATGCTACATGTTCCATATAGTCCAATGTAGAAATGCAATGCTAAATAAGTATTTTATGTTTGGCAGAAAAGTTAGAAAATAATACAAAACGATGAATAAATAGCAAAAATGAGAGACATACCTTTAAAAAAGTTAACCAGGACTGTAAGACAACCATTTAATCCAAAAGTTAAAAACTGTGGGTCTGTATAAATAAAAAAAATACCCTACTACCTCCAAACCCTCTCTGCCCCCCCCCCCCCAAAGCAACCCACACCTACATCTTGTTTTGAAACCAACTGGTATGCTGGCTGAAAAAATCAGCATCCAAATGCCTTTCATTTTATTTAGTTTAACAGGCCCCAACAAGCCCTGTTTATTTATTTTATTTTTGTTGTTGTTAATCCTTACCCAATGATATTTTTTCCATAGATTTTTAGAAAGAGTAAAATAAAGGGAGAGATGGAGAGGGAGAAAGAAAGACAGAAACATTGTCTGGTTGCCTCCTATACTAGCCCTGAATGGGCCAGGATTGAACCTGCAACCCAGGTATGTGTCCTGGAAATCAACACGAAACCTTTTGGTGTGCGGGCTGATGCTCTAACCACTGAGTACCGGTAAGGGCATTTCCATTTGATATCTTGAATAAATGCCATACATGTAAATCACTAGAACAAGTGTAGCAGTGAAATATCCTCCCCCCCCCCCCGCCCCCATCACTGGCCTCTAACCTATTTGAGGGCAAGAGCTTTGTCTATAATGCCTAGCACTGCCTAGGTCTTGCACTCGGTAAACTATTAGAAGACATGGGTAAAAGGGAAGATGTTTTTTCTCCCAGATCTCAGTTCTAGAATAGCTGTACTTCTATAAAGCAAATGGTTTCTTCCTTATGGACACTGTCATTCTACTAATTCCAAAGTGGTGGTTCACGGTCTAACTCTGGCCTCTATATATGTTTTACTTTGGCTTGTAGGTATGTTTTGTTTGATCTACACAGTATTAGCTCAGACAGTATTTTTCTCCCTCAACTGGCAAAAATTAACTGGTGGTCAAGCGTTACTGCCCTTTCCCGTGGGCAGGTGTTCTGAAGTTCAGGTTTTCCTTACACATGGCTCGCTAGCCAGGATGCATAGTGAGAGCACAAGCTCTAGAATCCGACTGCCTGGGTTTGCATCCTGGCCCCTTCACTCTACAAGCTGTATGACCCTGGAGCATGTGACTCAACTTCTCTTAGCCTGCTGTCGGTAAAACAACAATAATAATACACCTATCACATAGGGCTAAGGAGGAGCAAGTGAGGAGCACATTAGCACTTAGAATAGTACCTGGCACTGCAGAAACTACTCAATAAATGTCAGCTGTTGTTACCACTCTGGCTCTGCAGGTGTTTGAATTTTCCAACCCTTAAGTTGCTGCTCCTTTCTTTCTTTTAATTCTCACTTGAGAATATTTTTCCATTGACTTTTAGAAAGAGTGGATGAGAGGAAAAGAGAGAAAGAGAAACATCAATGTGAGAGAAACACAGAGATTGGTCGCCTCCTGCACGGGCCTAACCAGGGCCAGGTCAGGGGAGGAGCCTGCAAACCGAGGTCCGTATCCTTGACCTGAATCGAACCCGAGACCCTTCAGTCCACAGGCCGAGGCTCTATCCACCTAGCAAAACCAGCTAGGGCTGATGCTGTTTCTTTACACTCTCAACTAGAAAGCTCAGAGATGAATTTTTTTGGCTCTCCTCCATCAAGTGTACTGAATCCAAGAAATACAGGCACGTCAACTTCATCATCTTTCCCTACCCTTGTTTTTTTTGCAAAGCCCTAGTAAATTCTTTTCTGGAAAAGAAGAGCGTGGAGGACATTAAAAAGGTTTCTTTCTAAGACTAAGTGTCACGCGTTACTTGTCACTCCTGTCCCTGGATTTAACACTGCAATGTACTTGCACAGTAAGCTCCCTAGGGACCAAACCAACCTTATTAGTGAATGCATTCCAGATAGATAGCAATAAACGTCTGTGGCTGGAGACTGATCTAGGAACTTAATAAGCCCTGAGCATTCTGAGGCCTTAGCAACAGCCCCGAGTCAACAACCACCTATACCCTAGTCAGACAAACCAAGTTTTGAATCCCTGGTTCTACCTGTTAATAACTGTAACTGAGCCTTTGTTTCTTTACACGTAAAATGATACACAAAGTTGCCTCACAAATCACAGGGGGCGTTGACAAGTGTTTGGATCAAATTAGATTTCTATCCTATGGGAGATAAGCAATCGGGCTAACCTACTATTCAAGAACTCCTCTAAGTAGTTTACTCTGCAATGTGGCGCCTACTTGTCTTTACCTGCGTAGTTCCCACTGCATGAATGTCTCCTTCCCAACCCAATCTTACTCGTCAGGGCCCAACACCAACATTAGCTTCTCTGGAAAGCCATCCCTTATCCCACCAGTAAGAATGAACGGCTTCTTTCTCAGTGTTCCAGTAACTATTTATTTATACTTGTACGGCATTCACCGCCAGGTATGACTTGTCCAATTCGTTATGTACACGAACTCCTCCGGGACAGAAATCTTTGTGTTCATCACCTCGTACCATCACTTTCCTGCCCCTTTTCCCGGCCAAAGGCCGGGCACATCGCCACGATCCCTCAACAACTTGACATAAATGGATTCAGCAACAGAACGAAACTCCCTGATCCAGCCTGAATGCCGAAGCGGCCCCAACCCCGTGGGAAACTACCGACGTAAACTGTCAAGCGTATCCAAGGAAACGCAGAAAGTTCCAACGGGGGCCCCCAGTCCTCCACGGGGAGGAAGTGACCATCTGTCCTGGGGAGGGTATTCACCAGCGCACCCCGCCTGGAGCCTCCCCGATCAGACGGCCCTGGGGTGTTCTACTCAAGCAGGCCTCACCCGGGCTGGGGATGCGCGCTCCAGCCCTCAGGCCCCCTGAGGCCTAAGCAGGCTCCGCGCGGTGACTCAGCCCCTGGCGCCCGCCACAGACAGCCGGCCTCCCCTCACCTTGGCCAGCTTCTCGCACTCGGGCAGACGCTGATCCACCGTGGCGCTGTAGTCCACCTCCATCTTGACGATGCGCCCATCAGCCCGCTCCGAGCTGCCGTCCGCCATGGTCCAAGTCTGAGCGTTCCTCGATGTCCCCCTTTTTCGGCCACCACTCGTCACCCACACCGGAAGCCGTCTGCGCACCCGCTCAGGCAGTGCGTCGGGAGCCCGCGCGAAGGACCCCACGAGGGCCCCCTGCGCTGGCCGGCAGTCAGGCAGTGCCGCGGACAGCCCTGGGGGCGGAGTGAGGGGCGGGTTCGCCCACCTCCGGTTTTGTCTGCGGTGACAGACTTTCATCTGAAGTTTGCGGTGAGGAAAAACCTGTGTGATTCAATGGACTTTCCTGTATAGCCTTAGAGCCCTGTTTTGAAATATTACGCTATCTCGGACGCGTGGGCAAGTCGCTTAACTTTCCTCGAATCTCGTTTTTCTCATCTCTGTAGGAGCAGGCCGAAATAAACCCCAGAGGAAAAAGTCCTCAGGTCCCATCGGGTTGAGAGTCTTGGTGTCTTAATCTGTGGGATCTTTGAGAGCTCACACACGAAGATATGGCAGCGGCTCCAGTGAAGTATTTTCGGTTTGTTTTCGTTTTTACGGTAATACGCTACAGTTGGTAGGAATCTTTACAGACAGTTTGCGTTCCCTATAGGACTCTTGCGAACATCCAACGAAATCACGGATGCGAGACTTTTTAATTTATTTATTTTTATCGTTTAAGGTGTTGTAAGTAGTAGTACATGTGTCTCCTTGCCCCTCTCCCCCATTGTTTTAATTCTTAAGAACCATACAAGTTTTCTTTTCATCAGCGCACACTCAGGGCCCCTATGAAAAAGCTTGGCCTTTTATTTATTTATTTTTAATATATTTTATTGATTTTTTACCGGGAGGAAGGGAGAGGGACAGAGAGTTAGAAACATGGATGAGAGAGAAGCATTGACCAGCTGCCTCCTGCATACCTCCTACTGGGGATGAGCCCGCAACCAAGGTACATGCCCTTGACCGGAATCGAACCTGGGACCCTTCAGTCCGCAGGCCGACTAGCTCTATCCACTGAGCCAAACCGGTCAGGGCGAAGCTTAGCCTTTTAAAAATATTGTTCTGTAATGAAAACCACGGATAATATAACCCATCCACACACACCTCCAAAAAACATCCCCGTTGTATGTAAAGGAGAAGCATTGCAAAATAGCAAAATAGTGTCTAATTCAAAATGTAAAAGCTAAAAAGTCTGTAGTAGAAAAATACAAAGTGTCTTTTGCTTGCATGCGTAAACAATAACTGTTAATGCAAAAGCTACAATTGCAGTAGGTGTGTTCTATTGGTTCCTCAAGCATCAGTAGGTCTTTCGGTTGGTGGCATGATTTTTCCAAAATAGTGCACAACTTCTTGGTAAAGTCTGACTATATCAAAATATAATCTCCCATTGTTTTTCACCCAGAAGAATTCTTAGAAATTTTAGCCCACATTAAAACATCAGAAAGAATAGCTTGGCATCAGTCAAATGGAGTTAGAGCCTAGTCCTTAGACACCCGAGTAGGTGTCTGGCAGGACATTGAAAAGTCTGACAGAACATGGGACAATATTTTATTGTGTAAGTTTGTTGCATTGCAGATGTCTAGCATTCCAGTTACATGCTACCATCTCCCTTTTCCCTCAATGATTGTGATAACCCACAATTCCCTTACAGATTCCTAAAACACTCCAGGAGCCAGTATGGTTGAGAGGCACAGGCTTAGATATTTCCTGGCTCTATATTTGGCGTGCAGTTGGTTTGACTGGAATAGACAGAAGGATTGGGAAGTCTACATTTTGTGAGAAGACTTTGAAAAGACAAAAAGTAACGAAGGTACAATAGAGTAAAAGAGTTATGGTATCCAGAAGTCAAAAATAAGAGTGTAGCCCTGACCGGTTTGGCTCAGTGGATAGAGCGTTGGCCTGGGGACTGAAAGGTCTC